>PVKA01007278.1:0-78683 GCA_004027165.1 Ctenomys sociabilis
GAGGCAAGATTTGCACTGATGGTGGTTGGACAGGATATTATGTCGGCTTCTAGTACTATGGTCATCCACTAGGAAAATAATTATTGAATTTTTGATATAATTCAGGTATAAAAAATAAGATAAGTAAACAGCTACACTCTTAATTTACTGATAAGAGACATCTGCTATAATAATGTCTGTAAGTATAATATCATGTATGTACCTTGTACGATACCAAAACAGTATGAAAACAGTTTGCAATGTATTAATTTATTGAATCTGTCTTGTTAAGGTGTCTTAAAACTGTCTGATTGATATTTGTACATCAATAAAATAAAAAACAAATTAAAAAAGAAGAAAAGAAGAATCATGATGTGTGTGTATGGACAGTACAGTTGGGATAGATAACGTCGTACTTCTACATCATTCTATGAGAGGCAAGATTTGCACTAATGGTAGTTGGACAGGATATTATGTCAGCTTCTAGTACTATGGACAACCACTAGGAAAATAACAAGGTAGAAAGTATTAATTATTGAATATTTGATGTAATTCAAGTATAAAAAATAAGATACGCAAACAGCTAACTCTCTTAATTTACTGATAAGAGACATACGGTATAATAATGTCTGTAAGTATAATATCATGTATGCACCTTCTATGATACCAAAACATTATGAAAACAGTTTGCAGTGTATTAATTTATCAAATCCATCTTGTCAAGGTATCTTAAAACTGTCTCATTGATATTTGTACTTCAATAAAACACAAAATTAAAAAGAAAAAAAAATTCAATTAAAATTAACATTTTTAAAGTTAACTTTCTTCTTTCTCTCCTTCCCTCATAACCGCCCAGCAAAGTTCAGAGGCAGGAAGGCTGCTCTGTGCAGGGCTAAGCTTCTTCCTACATCCTGGCTCTCTCATCCCTGGAGAATAGCCCTGGTTCTTGCTGGACCAGGACGGCCCAGCCAGCAGGGAGGACAGTCACTTGTGTTGTAGGGGTACGTCAGGAAGCTGCATAAGCCCCCTCTGCTGAGAGCCCATTGACCAAATCTTATTTCCATGGTCACCTCTACTTGTGTGCCTACTGAAAAACCAAAGACTTCTTTCAGTAGAGCAAGTGTTGGCACAATGATTTTGAAAGGGACTGGTAGGAAATGTTTTAGACCAACTACAGGCCTGTTACAACACTGTAGGTACTGTCTTCCTCTTTTGCTCCTTGTTCTTTTTTTTTTTTTTCTTTAATGTATTTAATACAGGGTCTCACTACACATACACAAGTGGGACTCATAGTGATCCTTCCTGTTTTACAGCCTCCCAATCCCTGGGATTACAGGTATGCACCACCGTACCCAGTCTCAATCACTGTCTCAGCACACCCTGCGGGTGGGGCCAGCACAGCAGGCAGGGGATCAAACCCCAGCCCCTGAGTCTGCCTGAGCAGGTGTTTTAATCCACTGAGCTATCTGGCCAGCCCTTGTTCCCTGTTCTTATTCTGCTATTCTTTGGTATATTTTATAGCTTTTGAAAAATACAAAGCCATTCTTATCTTGAGAGTTATATGGAAAAAAGACATGCATCAAATTTCACTGGCAGGCCACAACTGGTGTCTTAGACATTTTTTGACATTAGGATAAAATACCCAACACATACAACCTAAGGGCAGAAGATTTATTTGATCTCAGGTCTTTAGTTCATGGCTAGCTAGGTCCAAGCCAGAAACACTTGGAGGGAGGGAACAGGCAGTGGAGAGCTGCTCATGCCAGGGTGGCCTGGAAGCAGAGAGAAATGGAGGAGCCACAGGGGGTGACCCTTCAGGGTCACACCCCAGAGATGCACCTCTTTCAGCTACCTCCTAGCAGCAGGTCAACAGGATGGTGCACCCCACATGGTGCGTCGCCTTCCAGAGGCCTCACCTATAAGTGTATGAGGCTCTCAGGGGACCTTTGCCACCCAAACCTTATCAGTTGCCAAGTCCCTGATGTGAATGAAGGGACAAGTCATATGGGGAGGGATGTGGGACTCCATAACTTCTACAAGAGCACAAGCCACTAACGGAAGAGCTTGTCTTGTTCACCTTTCTAGTTTGAGCACAGTGACCCACACAGTAGGTGGCTGATGTTTATGCTGAATGAATACTTGCTTAGATGCATGCCTGAAAGAGAAGAAGGAAGTGGAAGAGGGAGAGTTGATAACCACAGCTTGGTAAAATTCCATTTGGTCCCAGCAGTCTCTTAATTTGGGCTGTCTTCTGTACACTTTTCCTAGACAGTGTTTGAAGAAAGATCTACTGTGGAGTCCTGTGCACCCACACCCTTCAGTTGATATAGGTGAGCATCTGTCTCACCCCTAGATCCAAGTTAGGCACTAAATATGCTGCACATGGAGAAGCACTGCAGCCAGTGGGACAGCTCTCCTTGACTCTCAGAGGATGGGCAGCAGGTCCTAGGATAACAGGTTTCACAGGCTCCTCTCCTGGAACACCAGCATGGCCAACAGAAGAACCTTGTTTGCCCTTTGAATGTCACATGTCTAGTGGGAATGTCAGCAGAAGTGTGCAGGCTGAATGGACATATTTTAGTTCCCTTCTTCCTTCTCCTTCTTACACAATATCCTGAGGCCACAACAGAACGTTTTGTTTAAGTCACCCTGATGGGGGAGGGGGGAGGGGGTGGTAGCTCGCTCAACCACTGCCTGGGACAAACCCCTGCCAGCCATCACAAAGTGGCATCCTGCTTGGATTCTGCATGCAGGGCAGGTGCTGCAGCCCGCCCTGCTGGGTACCCAGGCTCTGGCCCACTAACTGAGACCACCCTCCCACCTTCTTCTGCAGGAGTCAGGTAACCATTCTGCCAACATTTCTTCTTCTTTTTTTTTTTTTGTCTTTTTGAGACAGGGCCTCGCTATGCAGTTCAGGCTGGCCTTAAGCTCACTTTGTAGCTCAGGCTGGTCTCGAACTCACAACAATCCTCCTGCCTCAGCCTCCCGAGTGCTGGGATTACAGGCTTGCGCCACCACGCCCGGCCATTCCTTCTTTTAAATAATTTTTACAGTGGGAAAGATGCCACCTCCACCAAAGGAAAGGAGCGATCCGTTGGAAACAGCAGGACGAATGAACCTTTCCCACACCCCAGATTCAGTGTAGTCAGAGAGTGATAAACACTAAAATGTGCTGGGGGTGTGCCAGCCACTTGCTTCTTCATAGCTGGGTGGGTTGCTCCGGTACTGCGACGACCTGTTCCACGGGTGTAAATGGTGTCTCACAGTAAAACCAGAGACAGGGCCCTATTGGCCTCGGGGCTGGGCACAGATGATTTACCTCTCACTAGGTGTGTTCTTCTCACCAAAGAACTACTTTCAATTTCCCCAAGCATTGGGCTCTGGCAGGCGTCGTGTTTCACGTGAAATCTCAACAGAGGCTCAAGCAAGGGCCCTCACTCCATTGGGCTGGCCGCGAAGGAGATCCTAGAAAGCTGGAGAAGGGAACAAGGACTGCAAAGGAAAAGGAAGCCTCGCGTAAAAGCCAGTAACTCCAAGCTGTGCTTGGAGCCTTGGGGCCTGCCTTGGCATCGCTGCTGCTTCTGAAAGCTTTGTGAGATACTTTTCCACTTTGAACTAGATGTATGTATGGCGAAGCAGCGAGCAGTGCAAGAGAATGGGCCTCTGGCTCTCACTTCCCTTGGGAAATCGCCCGGCTGTCCTTCTTCCCCGCGCGTCTCTCAGTGGGCCCCGAACTCGCCGTAACTTCCGCTGCAACCGGGGGACCCTGGCCTGGACAGCTGGAAAGAGACTGCGGCCCCGCGGAGCAGCCACAGTGGCATCTAGTGGCCGGAACGCTAAGTGCAGGCGCGCTGGGAAGCTTTTGCCGGCTGAGGTCAGGGTGCGCTAGGGGAGGATTTCATCTCCTGGTCAGTGGCTGCACCTGGGAAGCGTACTCGTGAGTGAAGCAGCTCGGACCACACGTGTAAATGTCAGATTGTTTCGCGGGTGTGAGAAAGCGAAAGTGTAAGTAAGGACTAAAATGTATGACAGATATTGTGAAACAGGAAGAAAATGTTCAGATAGGAAGGAGAAAGGGAGGGGTGAGGGGGATGAAAAAGAAAAACAAGGAGAAATGGGAACAAAGCTTTTGTAAATAAGAGGAAGAGGGATTGGGAATGGGAGTAAAAGAACCAGCAAGATATCCCAGGTACAGGTACACGCGCCCTGTGATGAATGTGACCATTGCGTGTATCTAAGATGTACCAATAAACTGAATTACTTCGCACCAATAAGAGGAGAGGTGGTCAGGGAGTGCAGGAAGGACCTGCCCCTGAGGGTCCTCCTGGGGGTCACTGTGAGAAGGATGTGGCTGACGGTGGGCTCCTGCCGCTAGGGCTGGGGCTTCAGAGCCACGGTCTGGGTCTGACTGAGCGTGGGCAGAGGCTCCACCATGCACTTGCAAGGCTGAGGGAGAATAAACGCACCACCCCGTGCTTTGGTTCTGAATCTGTAAAATGGAGCGTACACTAAGTTCTCCGTCGGTCTGTTGAGAGAGGAGGCCTGAAATGCTCCTAAATCAGTTGCTGGCTCAGACACCAACCCACAAGGCCTCTTTCTTCCCCCAGATTGAGACACAGCTTAATATTCAGTTCCCAAATAAGTTATTTTAGGTGAGCCATGAAATTCCTAACACTTGATATTAATACGTTGCACTAATTTTCTGAACTGGCTCAGTATGTACAGTAGATGGAGCACTTGTTAAAAGTCTGTCATGATGTAAAGGTATGTGAGAGACCCCAGGGTTACAAGAACTGGGAAGCAGAGCTTGCATGCTTTTCAAAGCAGTGGATTTAGGAAAGCAGCGGATGTGTTCTGTTTTATTTTTATTTTTCTTGCGGCACTTGGGATTGAACCCAGGCTCTTTGCACTGAGTACATGCACAGCCCTTTTTTTCTTTTCTGGTTGAGACAGGATCTCACTAAGTCATTCCATTGGCCAGCATGAACTCAAGTTACAGTCCTCCTGCCTCAGTCTCACAGACATTACAGGCATGTGCCATTACACTTGGCTGGAACAGACATGGTGTTTTAAAACCTGAAGATTTTTCCTCATGGGCAGGCCAAATAGTTCAGCAGATTAAAGGTCCTGCTTAGGCAGAGAAAGGGTCAGGAGTTGATCCCTAGGCCTGCTGTGCCGCCCCCAGGGGGCCCCCTGAAATGGCAATTGAGACTGGGCATGATGACATGCACCTGTAATCCCAGCACTTAGGAGGCTGTAAACAGGAGGATCACTGCGAGTCCAATCTATGCAGTGAGACCCTGAACACCCTGTCCTAAATATAAAAAAAAAAAGAAAAAAAAGTTTTTTCCTCAGGACTTATTTTATCATAAAATAAATCTTGCTTTGTGTTTCTTCTTCCAACTTTGTGTTTTGCTTCAGCTGTTGGCATCAGTGCCTCTGATTTTTATGCTGAAAATGAAATCCTTCCCAAGGTAGCAGGATTTTACTCAATTTGAAGTCCAATTTCCTTCCTTTCCTTTTGACATACAACTTCTTAGTATCTACAAAGACTGTGATACTCCTGTCACATATTTCATATATGCTCCACTATTCCATCCAACTTTAATTGAACAAAAAGACCTCTTATTAGAGGAAAAATATCTCAGCAGTAATTCTGTGCTTCTTGCCTACATAAAACATTTTAGTGTGATGATGGTACTTTCACCATCTTCCTCTATTGGAATAATTAACCTTTTTTGGAACAATTAACACCACATCTCTTCCTAATTCCACCACAGGCACTGTGGGACAGACCTGCCACACCCACTGGGGAAGTGAGAATGCAGTGGTCATTGTGACCTACACATAGGACACAACCCTACCCTATGTCTTGCACTCCAGTTGACATCCTAAGACACTTGGGTTTAGAACAGACGAATACTGAACTGAATTTCCTTTTCAAAACACTCAGCCCACAAAGTCCACAATGGCTAGATGACAGGAAGTCTTCTCAACCATGAATGCTACACTGTTTTTATTTATTTACTATTTATTCATTCATTTATTTGGTACGGGGGCTCACTACACAGCTCAGACTCCGAATCCTCCTGTCTCAGCCTCCCCAACACTGGAATTATAGGCATGCACCACCATGTCTGGTTTTTGTGGCCGGCATGGTGCAAAGTTGGCGTGGCATGTGGTGCTGAGGATCAAACCTGGGTCCATGAGTTTGCCAAACAGGTGCTGAGACCACCAAGCTATCTCCCCACCCTCTGCACTGTTTTTAGAAGCCCAGGCAACTGATGTGAATGGCTGCAAGATGCCATTTCACAGCCTGAGCCATGGAATCCCAGGGTTCTTCACGTCACTAAGGCTCACAGACAGGTCTGGACATGCAAAAGACGACTGTACACATTTGTTTTACATCTCTTAAAAATACCTGCAAAGAATAAATATTGGAAAAACTACACTAGTAAGATCCATTCCCAGCCTTACCTGCCACAAGGGGTGCATGGTAACAGTGCAAGAGATGCAGAGGGACACTCTATGCTTCTCCACTGAGCCCGCCATCCTATCATTGTCACACAAATATTTTTTATTAAAGAGAATGCAGAATAGGAGAAAGAGAGAGAGAGAGAGAGAGAGGGAGAGAGAGAGAGAGAGAGAAATGATACAGAACTTAACCAAACAAATCAATAGGAATTCAACAGTGGTTGCTGTATTGCATAATGTAGTCTTCAAATGAATTGTTCAGATTACCAGATATAAGTGAAACTGGGGGGGATGTTATAAGAAATTTTAAAGGACAAGAAAAGAAAAAAGGGAGTGAAATTTGAGCACTGACTGCTCTACTCTGCAGACCAGCAGAAATCAGCAGGACAAACATGGGAGCCATCCTGCACATGTACATGAGTGGATCTTTCTCACCCTTCCCTCCCTCTCCTATCCTTCTCCTCATCTCAGTTTTTCCTTCCCTTTGAACAAGTTATTTCCCTTTCCCAGTATCTATTGTACCTTTTAGACTGCCACACAAATTGAAAAGGTCAGCATCCCTCATCGGATCAGTTGTGGAAGAATTCAGTGGCTCTGTGCTATCTGGGCCCTGGAGGCGATTTCCCAGGCCACTAGGTGTTAAGACTGAGACAGATACAGAAGAACTTGTTAAGTACATTAGCATCACAGGCATCATAGATCCATCTTCACTGCTAGAGTATGAGAACTCTGGGACTGTGTTTGGAGACTGGCATCATGGCTTGGGAACATGAGTGTACTGCTGCCTGGTAGTGCCCACTGCTTGTGTCATTTGGTGCTTGAGCTTGATGCCCCAAGTTTGCTAGTGCAGGTCCAAGGGTAGGGAAGATGAACACTCTTCTTTGCTCTTCTCAGAAGGTGTTGGAGCTATGGCAGTCTGGAAAGGCACTGTGCTGATCTCAGGTGCTAACACAGTAGGCTTCTCTAGGATTAATAGCATTTACGATCCTATCCATGTGCTTCTCCAGATTACTCTGGTCTTTCATAGTATGTGGCAGTACACTGTGTTGATTCTACTAAGCCATTTGTTGTTGCTTTGAGAGTCTCAGCATTCTTTTCCCTTTACTTCCTTGATAGTTTGAAGCCTGTCATCAAAAAGTTTGAATTGCCTGTAAGATTTTAAGTAATTATAAACCTTTGTATGTCTCTTATAAAAGTCTTGGATGGAAGGAACAAATCCTGAATCCAAACCCACAGAGGATGATAGGAAGGAGGCAGAAGAATGCATTTGCTCCTGTGGTTCTATCTCAGGCAGTCAGCCAAGACCTCGGTTACCCAGAGGTGGGGAATGGCTCCTCCTCTAGATGCCTGGAGCCTACTGACACTGCAGGGACTCCAGAAGAAAGCCTTTTCCAAAGACCCCACTCTGTCCCTCCTGGGGAGGGAACAGGGACTGCACCGCTACCTCTTTCCCTCCCTGTGACCAGCCAGAGGTTCATCCTGTCCCTTGGAACACAATATCACCCTTACCCCTGCCCCATCTCACCCTGGTTAACAGGTGCATTATTGTCACTATTGGTTTTACGGGGAGCAAATTGCTGTAGAAGCTGGTGCCTCTACCGCAGATGACACTACCTGGGTCACTTCCAACTTTGACTATTATGAATAATGTCACTATAATGATTGGCCTACAGGTGGCTATCTGAGCTCCTACCGTCACTTCCTTGAGTTGCATGGTCAGACCCAGAGCTGCTGGACCGTATGGCGATTCTAAATTCTTTAAGGGACTTCCATTATTTTTCAGATTAAGTTCACCATCTTATATTTCTACCAGAAGTGCATAAGTGCTTATATTTTTCCAAATTCTTGACATTTGTTATTTTCTGTTTTTTGACAATAGTCATTCTAATGCATGTGGCTTAAACTTGAATTAAAAGAAAGTATATTGATAAGTGATTCTTTTGTTAATATTCTTATTCTTTCTAAAAACCATGTAACATTTATATGGCTTTAGAAGATCAAAAAATAGGAGTCTTTGGTGTATTGCATATCTCATTCCTATTCTTTGAATTAACCATGGATGTCAACATTTTGTTTTGTTATGCAGACTAAAGTTATTTTATACAAATATATTGTCATTAACTTGAGTTTTGTCACGGGAAATCCCAAATCATAACCTCTTTTCAACTCCCTCTTATCTGTATGTCCCTTTTTTTTTTTATGTCCTTTTTCAGCCTCTGCTAATGATAAAGCAGCAAACACCATCCCATGCATGCAGTGGATGGTTCAAAATAGCACCCAACGCCTTGAATCCAAGCTAGATGGCTCACATCACAACTCCAGTGGTAGGGTTCTGAAACCAGACCATGCTAAAAGAGACCTAATATTGTCGCCTACTTAGACATATGATGTAGACACATACTGACCAGTCATTGTAAAAGCAGGCGATATTGTTGGTTTCAGTTGTCAGCCATTTTCAAATCGCCATAGTATTACAAGTCATTTCAGAGGTTTGGCCTAAAACCTTACATCCTCCTCATTCATCCCAGGTCTGTCATGGTTCCAACCCTAAGTAGGACAAAATGATCACACTCCCTACCTATGGTGAGCACTTCCCATGGAAGCACTTTGGAAAGATGAAGAACCCTTGGAAAAGAGGGAAGTTGTGTGCCAAGAGTGGGATGCACATAATGGAAGTCTTCAAATTAAGAACATCACAGTTTTACTAGGCAAAGGTGCAAGCGGAGTGACAGGCCAGTTGTGAGAAAACAAGTGAGATAAGGAATGTGAGATGATTACATTACTTAATTCTGATCATTACTTATTGCATGTATTTTCTTCAGAGTTCAAAAAGAGAAGAGACAAAGTTAGAGCCAGGATAGGTGGTGCCCACAGGGTCATATTCTATAGAATGAGATTGCAAGAGGCCAGGGAGATAGCTCAGTAAAATAAGAGCTTGCCTGACAAGTGCAAGGGCCTGAGTTCAATCCCCAATTCTGCAAAAAAAAAAAAAAAGCATGAGATCGCAAAATTGTACCCATTCCTGTATCTGGACTCTTACATACTCTACATTGACTATCTAGCTTTTATCTTCCTCAAATCAAACTCCACATCACTCAGAAACTAGCAGCTGCCACCTGGCTTCGGTTAGCTTCTAGCCTTCCTCTTCTGGGAAGCTCGCTTCACAGAGATCTGTTCACATGCTGGGAAGGAGGTTCTAGGACGCCCCATTCCATGAAGACCTTATCTGTCCTCCCCACCCCACGCCATCACTTTCAGTTTCTGACTTACTTTTCTTTTCTTTTTTTTTTTTTTTTTTTTTTCAGTACCAGACATTGAACTCAGGACCTTGTACTTGCTGGTCTGATGACAGTGGTTTATCAAAACTTAATGACATCAGTTTCTGACTTCTTGCTGGAGGAAGAAAGGCAACCCAGTGGCCAGGGCCATGTGTCTATGAGTCTGTGTGTCTTTGTGTGTTGAGAGTACTCTATAGGCTGAGGTTGGGAAAAAGGAATAGAACATTCATATTTCATTTTTTTTTCCAAGTCCAACTGTATCTTCCTCAGTCACCAAGAATTTTTATATTAAATTTCACATAGTTTCAACAAAACATATTTTATTTTGCTAGTTGATACTGCATGTGTATATACATGAAAACAGAGCAACCACAACAAATAGTAACTGAAATTAAGGTTTCTGAGTTCAGATACTTGCAGGTGCAGGAAAAAAAATGGAAGAAATTTACACTGTGTCATGGAGCACGCACTAAACATTATCCTCAGAACCAAATCAGCGACCAGTTAAATACTGATGAAAACATTTTTTAATTATGTACAAGTTCATTAATCAAAATATAGATTCCTCAAAGACCGCCTTGTATATTTGGTATATTTAATTAATGCAAGCTAATGGAACTTAAGAAAGCATAGGAAATGTAAGCTACATTTGCTATAAAGATAGACCAAATGAAATCACAAAGCCAATAGGCCTAGGATCATTTGTCTCTCTCTACCATTTACATCTTATTCTATAGCCTCTGTATGCTAGCACCATTTCATTTGCAACAAGATGTCAAAAACTCACAGTGGCCCAGACACCAAAATACAAGAAAAGTTATTTATGTGTCAGCCATTGGAGGTCATTGCAAAGTAGAAGCTGTGTGTCAGAGCCACTTGGTAGGATAAGATAAAGGAGAATGCATGAAGGTTCTGTTTTAAAGACAGGTGATGTTTTTTAAGCTCCTGGTCTTTAAAGACACAGAAACCTAACGGCCGTGTGTATCTTAAGAACTCAAGAAGTGGACATTTAGGAGGTTGCCTTCACCGTCTAGGTTTTTGGGGCTTGCTAAGTGCTTTCCCTTCCTCCACGACCATGCAGCCCTAGAACAGAGTAGAAACAAAGAAAAAGCTCAGAGCAGCAAGTGCCTGAGGAAGCCTCAGAGCAACAGCCTGGTGCATACAGCCTGGCACCCTGACACACAAAGGACTCAGCCTCCTGCCTGCAAATGACCAGGCGCACACAGCACTAAGACCCCCACTAGGTGTCTTAGTACACTAGATGCTTTCTGACAGTTGCGGAGAGAGCTCTGAGGGCTGCTGGCCTGAGTGCAGTCGCGTTCTACCTTCCTGAGTAACAGACAGTCGTGCTCAAGGCCTGCGCTGTTGCTTCCGCCCCAGCTCCTCCTACCCCTTCCCTGCCCAGCATCTGCAGCAGCCTCCTCCTGCCCAAGAACTCAATCTGTGGTGAGAGATGAGTTCCCACATCCTGTTGAAGTGGGCCTGCTGCTCTCTCCAGCTGACTGGAGCCCGTCACAGTGCATTAACCACGAAGCAGCGATTCTATAGCCGTCTCAGGATGGGTTCACGACTAGAGGTCAGCGAAGAAGCTGCAGAAATAATTTTCCGGCCACCACCTGTGCTTTCCATCACTGTGAAATGAGTACACACAGCCCATCCACCAGGGGTTGAACTCGCATACATGGAGAAATGTGCCAGGTTTTAAGGGAGGGTTTGTTGGCAAAGGGTGCTATTGCTAAAGAAAGAAAATAAAATCAAAGCCCTGTGTTTACATTCGTTACATAAACAATGCACACCTTAAATACAAAAAAATGTATAATTAATTGCATAATATAGTCTTAGACAATGATAAGGGGGATAAAAATGTTTGCTATAGTTTTTATATCAAAAATAACAATATCCCATTTACCATGTCTGGGACGAGTTTTGTGACAAGTATCTGTATTTTCAGCTAGCTTGCACTAACACTAATGATACAAGGAAAGGCACTTGAAAGTTTTATTATATAATTTCTGACAATGAGTTTTCAGGTTATTTTGAAATTTAAAAGAAAATTCCTTTTCCAGGAGTACTAGAGAGAAGACAGGAAGGTTGGGCAAGCCTGAGCCCCTCTGGCTATGGGGTGATGAAAGGCAGGTTTAGCTAAAAGCTGGAGCTAGGGCAGTGAGATCTTTGTTTTTTTTTGTCTTTTTTTTGAGACAGGGTCTCACTATGCAGTTTAGGCTGGCCTTAAGCTCACTTCGTAGGTCAGCCTGGTCTTGAACTCACAACAATCCTCCTGCCTCAGCCTCCCAAGTGCTGGGATTACAGGCATGTGCCACCACGCCCGGCTCAGATGTACTATAAATAATAGATTTAAGTATGTTTATGGAGAAAGAGCAGCTTTCCACTATAGGGGTGGTGTATATGTGCATGCGTGTGTGTGTGTGTGTGTGTGTGTGTGCACATACTACACCTTATGTGCTGAAAAGGGGTGTAAGGATCATTAGCGGGGAGTACGTCTGTTGTTTTCTTCCATCTAGGCCAGCACTGGGGAACCTGTGGCATGCGTGCTATGGCTGGCTTTTTTTTTTTTTTTTTTTTAATCATTGAAAGCTCTTAAAGGTTTGTCTTTACTAATGCAGGCAATGCAAAGAATATAGGATCTTTGAAAACTTCAACTGCCTGAATTTATGACGTTTCTCCGCATACACTTTCTTTCCTAGAGGATCCAAGGCCTGGGGCAGAACTTTCTTCTCTGTTACAGACTCTCACTGTGTTGCCCAAGTTAGCCTCAAACTTACAATCTCCCTGCCTGTACCTCCCTAGTAGTTCTGGCGGCAGACATGGGCCTCTGTGGCTGGCTTTCTCACTCTTTTTGGCAGAGCAGGACCTGACCATTAGCCCCACAGAAGTTGGGCCTCTCTTGTGCAGACTGCCACCCTCTCCTGCCTCCTTCTCCCTTCCACTTGCTGTGGCCTTCTTCTTGGAACCCTTGGACAAGCTTATATGTTCTCCCATGCAACTGAATCTGAGGCCATAACATGGACAAGGGTCCAGTGGCAGGAATTAATAATGGTGTGCTGTGAGAAAAATCACTAAAACTTAAGTCACTATTTCAACCTAGTAATAAAAAACTCACACATGCTAGAAATTTGTTAATACTTGTTAGAGAAACAATTCAAGTAAGTTAGTATTGCTCCTCTGCTACCTCTTCCATGCTTAAGAGCACTGCAAGCTGCCAGCTAAAGACACCTTCTCCTGACTTCTCACGCTGTCTAGGAAGGATATCCACAGCCATGGGAATGAGTCTTCTCCTTTCTCCTCCTGTGTAACTGCAAGATCACACAAACACTTCCTAGGAAGTAATATCTTGCTTCCAACATACTTTAAGTTGATTATTTATCCAAGCTTCATGAGGCCTTTATTTCTTTTGCTCTGTGAAACACATACTAAGCATCAAATTTTCTTTGAATGAAACTCACAACCTTGTATTTGCAGGCACTGTGCACTGAGCTTTATTACCAATCCTTACACGTAACAATTTCAAAGGCATGTAACTTTAAAAACTACCTCTAGTTGTATAGTTATAGAATTTTTATATTATATTGTTTCTGTGTAGCTATCTGTAAGGTTCAACTATGATTTAAAATAGTTAAAAGGAGGGCTGGCGAGATAGCTCAGTGGACTAAGCTCTTGCTTAGTGAAGCTCTGGGACTGATGTTCCATCCTCCATCCTGCACCCCCCCACCCCCAGGCACACTGAGCAGGCCACCATGACCCGGTGTGGTGGGGTGTGCCTATAATCTCAGTGCTAGGGATTATTATTACTTGGTACAGGGTCTTACTACACTGCTCAGACTCATACCAGTGCAGCATAGTAAGACCCTGTACCAAATACATAATAATAATAACTTGAAAAAACAGTTATAAGTAGATTTTCTGATCAGGTATAGAATTGTCTCAGGGTGTCTGAACCTTAGGGCAGTTGACCTTCTGGACTGAGCTTTCCATCTCATGGGCATCTGCTCTGTGTACACTATTTTCAACTCTTACCTCTATGGGCCAGACCTGGCCTTCCTGTCCATCCTGACCTATCAATAAAAAGTTCCTGCAGACATTCTATGTCCTAGGGGGAAAACTGCACCCCAGATAAGAACTGCACCCCAGACAAGAACTGCCAGTCTACTTTACTATCCAAGACATATTTCAAAGTATAAATGTCATCACAATAAATCCAAACAAAGGAAAGCCCTGTTCCTAAAAACAGAGCATGCATCATTTCCTATATGAAAGTATATAGGTAAACTGGTATCAGAAGGAAACATTTTCAGGATAAGTGTGATGGCCTGACATCTATCTTTCACGGCATCTCAGCTTTTGTTTAAATATGTGTTTTGTTAGTTGCCTTTGGATAGAGTGCTAAAATCAAAGAAGACTTTCTGGAATCAGGAGATGTGAACTAGTAATCCAGAGGAGGTGAAGAAATGGATTTTGTTAGCAGCTGTCTTTCCAGGGACTGTGGCAAACACATAAGCTAAACTAGCACAGAAATGCAAATCTGAACAAGAGGGAGATGCAGAGGAATAAAAGGAAATGGATTTCTCTGAAAGGAGTTTCTACCATGTCTGTATAATTACAGAGTGATGTATCTGGGTAGTTTGGGCTAAGCATTTTATAGGCATACAAGAAGTAGCAATACAACCAGGTATGTATTGCTACTCAAAAAAAAAAAAAAAAAAAAAAAAGCTGGTGTGATAGTTCAGCAGGCTAAAGTACCTGCTTAGGCAAGCTTAGGTACCTGTTCAACCCCAACAGCACGTGCTGTGCCAGCCCTACCCCAGGCTGAGCTGGCCAGAGTCCGGGTGTAGTGGCACACGCCTATAATCCCAACACTGGGAAGGCTGAAGGCAGGAGGATCACCTCAAGTCCAAACTGCACAGTGTTCAGCAAACAAATACATTAAAAAGAAAGATGAAGAAGTACAAGTAATAACAAATTGTTTCAATTAACTTCAAAGAAGAAATTTCAAGTAATTTGAAATGAAGTATTTGTTTTGTCTAACATTGTTTTGTCTAAAATATTGCCATCTTTGGGTTCTTCTAAACAGTGAGATACTTCTAGTTACAAATAAGTAGAGGCTCAATCTTTACATCATTAAGAGTTTAAAAGATTCTCCTAATAACATACACCAAGATGCACCAGTTGGCAAGGGAAAAAGCTGAGTTGAAATTGAAAGTACCTAACAACTTGGATGGCACAGGTAGCACCCAGTCAGGATTTTGCCAGCCATGCTCTGGTGTATACCAACTGCATATCAGCCCTGGAGAAACAAAATACAGAGCAGGGACTTCTGTTTGTGTACAAATGGGAATAGTGGAAAAGATATGTGTATGTATGCGCACACACACACACACACACACACATTTATATATGCATTATTCATCTAGCTACATAAGAAACTGGTAACAGTGGTTTTTCCCTCAAGAGAAAGAAGAGGGTCATCCTATCAAAGATTGTATGCCACAGGTCAATTTGAGGGGAACATTACTCTCATAAATACTTTCATAAATATTTTAATATATGAAAATATATCTCCAGAACAGAAGCTATAAGTTCATATCGCACTAGTAAATCAGGATATATGGTCACCCCAGCACTAGGCGGACTAGGTTCAGGGGTTTGTAGAAGTCATATTTTTCGCTGTCATACAACAAAATGTATCTCCTTCTTGCTTTTTTTCTTTAAAATTTTCTAAACATCTTTGGAATGAAATACATATTCAATATGGAAAAAACTCAGAATGCAGAAATGTTTATATTAATCATTTTTGTCCTTCTATTATGATCATTAAGAGAAAACCTCTAGCTATTCTTGCTAAGGATAAACCTGGATGTTGAAATTTTTTTTAACAAACTTCATCATAATGGCGTTGATCAAGCAATCTCTGCAGGTAGCTAAGAAATCCCTGTGCCTGATTTAACAGTGTGGAGCACAAGCTGCTGACCTGCCAGCCACTTTAGTAAGGTCAGGTGCCCTTCTCTGTCTTTTCAAAGGATGCTACAGAGGAGCTTGCTACTCATTCCTTCGCTCTTGATGTCTAGGGAAAAGCTGTAGAGTACCAGAAGGCAAACTAAAGCATAGGTACTGTGTTACTCTGTCCAGGGCTATATAGATTTCATTACTTTAGTTTAAAAATAAGATGTAATGTTAGTGTTTGTAACTTTAAAATTAGGTCACATGGGGAAAATGTGTTATGTGGCCAGTGAGTGAGAAGACACCATGATTCTTGGTCTAAGAACTTGTGCATCCACTCGGTCAGTCCTTATCAAAGAAACAAAAGCCCTGTGACACATAGGGTTGCCATTCTCAATTTAGAGTTGAAGGAAATCTCTGAGACGTGACGTAACAGTTAAGTCATGAGGCTGGGAGGCGGAGCAGTTACGAGGTCTGAACTAAGGGGGCAGCATCAGAGCCTGTAATTCCAAGCTGAACAGAAACCCTCTCGGGTCTGGAGTAGAAGTCAAGAGACGAAAGTTCCAATTCCCAACTGACAGCTGTATTTTCTAAACTAGAAAGAGGACTAAAACCTACAGTAGGCTAGGGTATTTCATGGGTTTTCCTCGCAACATGAAGTTATGATAACACAGTAGGATTTCATTTCCTCATCAAATGTAGTGAGAGAAACTACACAATTTCTGAGATTTTGTTTTATAAAGTTAGGAAATCTTTCTATGTGCTAATACTCTTTAAAGCACTTTATCAGTATGAACTTGCTTAGCTTTCCTAAGTCCTCTAGGCATTGCTGCTGTCAAATGGAGGAAAGCAAACCAATTCATGAGTCTCGCCCTAGTTTAAAAAGCTAGTAAGGGGCTGGGGAGATAGCTTAGCAGCCTAAACACTCATCTAGCAAGCACAAAGATCCAGGTTCAACCCCCAATTCTGCATACCATGCCAGCCACCAAAACCAGGTGTGGGGCTGGCAAGATAGCTCAGCGGTCTAAAGCGCCTCTCAGGGACCGCGGTTCGAGCCCCAGCACCACATGCCATGCCAGCCCCTCCCCCCAGGGCAGGCTGAGCTGACCCCCCTAGCCCCGCAAAAAAAGAATCCGTGATGTGTAGTGAGACACTGTAATAAATAAATGAATTTAAAAAAAAAAAAAAAACAGGTGTGTTGGCGCACATGCGTAATCCTAGCACTGGGGAGGTTTAGACAGGAGGATCACTGAGTCTAAGCTGCATAGCAAGACCCTGTGCCAATTTTTAACAAGCTAGTAGGATTCAAACAGTGGTTTCACGGCTTCAAGTCTATATTCTTAAATCACTTTGCTTTTCAGCCCCTTTTTAAGATGAACTATAGATCAAGAGTGTGGATTATAAAATATTGGAGAAATCTAGTTTCTACCAGAAACTTTCCAGGTAGGGAGAAAGTTTGTATATTAGGTGTTTGTTTGCTTGATGCTAAGGCTTGAAACCAGGCCCTTGTGCTTGTGAAATGAGCCCTCTACCACTGAGCTACACCCTCAAAGAAATAAAAATCTTTCTTCATGCTTCTCACACAAGTGGTCAGAGCCTTCTGCAGCCATGACATCCCTGGAGAGCCAACGAAGGGCCCTCCCTCTCCTGCTTCCTCCACATGACAGTGTGGCGGTTGGTGAGGAGTGCTGGCAGTGCCACCTGAGTCAGGAGCGGGGGGCACACACCTTCCTGGCTGCACAGAGCTCGTGCGGAGGTAGTTGAGTGGAGCCTTGAAAGATGGAATGTGTTTTCATGTGTGGCAAGACTAAGTGAAAGGTGAGCCCCAGACGCTTCCTAGGTGAAGGTTAAAGCCTGAGATGGGAGACTGTCAGAGCTACATGTGCATGTGTGGTGATAGCTTATAGTCATAAAGTTTCAAATTTTCCCGTATTTCTGCAACAGTAAGATAATGACAACTCCTATCTTTTGAGAGAAAGAACGGATGCACCACTAATTTTCCCAGGTTGAATGGACTGGAACTCCTCGTGTCTGGGTGTCTTTGCTGTATAACTCTCAAATTCTAGATGAGGAGGACAGAGACTGTGGAGTAGGACATCAGAAAAAGAGTGAGATCATTGCAGGAGGTATGAGACTGAAAGACAGGGACTGGAAATGACTTTCTGGCCAGTCCTGTCTGAGCCCATGTCCCCACGTCCCCTCCACCAATTCTGTCGCCTGTCCTGCTGTCGTTGAATCACTCAGCATTTATAAGTAATTATAAAACCAACTCTAGGGTCAGGGAGATAGCTCAGTGCTCTAAGTGCCTGCCTGGAAAGTCCTAGGACTTGGGCACAATCCCCAGTACCGTGGTGGCACACATCTATAATCCCAGCACTGGGGAGGCTGAAACAGAAGGATCACTACAAGTGCAAGCTGTGTAGTGAGACCATGTACCAAATACATAAATATACAAAAAAAAAAAAAAACTATTAAGAAAACTGCTATTACTTACTCATACAAAGGAAGCAGCTGCTATGTTTGTCTCCCTGACAACAAACAGACTTAATATGTGGATAAGACCCAGAAAACTCCTGAAAACCACAGAAATGGTAAACATGGTCATGCTGTACGAAATCTGCAGCCTAGCCATACAGAAGGACTCCACTTTCATTTTTCAGTGTAACTTTCTATTTAAGGGCCTCAATTTGTAAAAGATGGAAGGACTCATTTGTCAGCCACTTCTGTATTCTTTGCAATTTTGTAAAAAGGTAGATAAATATCAGGAAATATTGTCAGAAATCCGAGAAGATAGCTAGAGAAGCAGTACAAGAGAAAAGGCAAGTGTTACTTAAACAAAAACAAGCAAATCACTTTGAAATGACCCCCAAAACCCCCAGAGTATATGCACAGGACCCTCCCCTTTCATGAAACTCTCACAACTTGTTTTGCACAGAGGAACTTAAATGTTACAATCTCTAGGTAACCAATCAGCGAAGCAGCTGGCCTCAAACCAGGAAGCCCTTTATGGTATAGCATGTTGAGCTGAGCAAGTAAGACTTCTGGTTCTCAGTCAGTTTTTGTTCCCTGTGCTTGTAGGATGGGAAAGCGGATGTGAAGTCCCTCATGGCGAAGTTTAACTCAGGGAGCAACCCAGCGGAGGAGGTCTCGGTCACCCACCGGCCTTTCAAAGCCGCAGCCCAAACCTTGCCTTCAGGAATACAAGCGAAAAAGAACTTGTTCGACAATGCCAGCGGAACTGTCACCCCTTCGGCAGGACCTGGCAATGTGCCCAAGTTTGGGACTCCAAAGCCACCTTTGGCAGTGAAACCTACTCTTGAGGAAAAGCCTGACAAGGAGCCCAAACCCCCCTTTTTAAAGCCTACTGCAGTGGGTCAAAAATTCGGAACACTGACAAACTCGACCACCAGAGACCCTGACACAAAAGTTGGATTTCCAAAACCTGGAGGCCTCAAGCCCATCAATTTGCCCAAAGAAGAGTCCAAACCTGTGCTTCCCTGGGGCCCTGGGAATAAGCTGTCACTTCACAGTGTGAACCAAGACCAAGATGTGAAGGCACCAGGACCAAAGCTGGGGCCTCCTCCTCCAGCCGCAGAAAATGAACAGAGGCAAACATTCTCTAAGGTGGCTGGGCCTAAAGGCAAGTTTATGCCAGCTGCACCAGACCACGATGCCAAACCCCTCTTCCCCAAGCCCATCATTGGCCAGAAGCCACCCCTGGGTACTGAGAACCCCCAAGAAGATGAGACCCTCCCTAAGAATGTGTTTGCCCAGAGAGGATCCCCCACACCCCTCGGAGCCAAGTCCAAGGGAGGCCCTTTAAAACTAACCAGGGAAGACTCAGAAAATAAAGGTCATGGAGGTGATGCATCAAGTTCTCCATTTGCTGGAGTGGTTCTGAAACCTGCTGGAAACCGAGGGAGTCCAGGCCTCTCCAGAAATGGTGAAGAAAATAAAGAATACAGAAAAATAGATGCTGCTAAAAATATCTTCCTCAGCAAAATGAATCAGGAAGAGTCAGCATCAGGAACTGCTCCCATCAGGTTCCCTAAGGTTCCTTCCAAGGTGACAGTAGGGGGCCCCTGGGCCCACAATCAAGAGAAAGAAAAAGAAGACAAAAATCCAGCAGTCCCAAAGCAGAAACCCTTGCCTCCTTTGTCTGCCTTGGGTCCACCACCACCAAAACCGAAAAGACCACCCCACGTTGACTTGGCGAGATTCCGAAAAGCTGATTCTGCAAACAGTAAGTTATTTTGTTTTATTATTATTGTTAGTATGGTTTGTTACATAGCAGGAGGTGCTTTAGCTTCTAGCGGGAAAAGTTGCTCCAAGAATGCTCCATAGCTGGCACTCATGCATGTAAGTGATGATTTTTCTTTGGCATTTCTTTCTTTTGTGTGGGAGGTCTGAGAAGGTAGGAAGTCTGGGTTCTATAAAAGCTTTCTATGAGAAAGTACTAGGCAGCTGGGCTTTCAGGAGAGGGGGTGGAAATTCACCCATACGATTGATAAATGGTTTTGCTCAGTGCTAATGATTGCACTCACTTCCTCAGTTGGATTTCATTTCCTTTGTGTTGAAAAAGACTGAGGTCCATTATTCCTGTTACCAGAAGTGAGATAGCTGGAAGTGAGCACAAACTTCTAGTAAGTGGTTCCCCAAGGAGCAAGTAGGGTGGCCAGGGACATCTGGCCATGTCCGGAGCCATTTTTGATCATCGAGGACCAGAGGTGCTTTTTGATATCACTGAGGAGAGGGTGACGATGCTGGTCAACATCCCACTCTGCCCAGGACAGCCCTTCTGTCATCCAGGCTGAAACAAACAGTACTGAGGATGAGAGAATTTCCAAATCACTTCAAAGAGCCTCACCGTTCATGTTGCCTAAGAGTTTCAAGAAGAAAAAGGAAAAAAAAAAAAGGACTCTTAGGAGATGGTCATTTTTGTCTCATATTTTAGATTTTTTAATTTCTCCATATAGTTTTATTCATTTATTTGTAAGTATCACATAGCTAGAAAAATAAGGCAAAGGAGTGCCATACGCTCCTTCCAGGTAAACAGTCCAGCTGCCCACCAGGGATGTCACTGCAATATTTTGGAATGTGGTGAAAGTTGCTACTGAATGGCTGCGTAGATCTGTAACACTGCATCATGAGGAATAAAAACTCACACGTGTCTGAGATGATTAATATTTTTGGAAAAGGGTGTGCAATTGTTGTTTTTGTAACACAGAACAAAAGCATGCTGATAAGTGACTGTACCTCCGTTAGTCATACATTTCTCTTTATAAAATTCTGGTTTAATTTAAAGCAGTTCTGACCTAACAGCTGCTTTTCATCTTTTGCGTTGTGAAATGTCTCCAGTGTGCCATTTTCCTGAGAGCAATGTACTTTTTGGTAATAAACACACAGCAAGCACATCCTCTGTTAATCCTGCCATGCACAAAGCAAGCTTAGAATCATCCCAATTGTCTTTCTCCTCGAAAGATTCAGCCTGGTGTCAGCTTTTCATCTTTCATCTTATTCCAGCGCTGATTCATAACTCAAGATTGTTATTTTTGTGAGAACCTCTAAATGATTCCTTATTTCTTCTGTTATACAGATTTCTTTTTTTTTTTAAATTAACTCCTACCCTCCATTTCATGGCTGTGAACATATGCCAGGGAAATGGTTTGAAGCAAAGTACGTGGGAGTTTTCTTTTGTACCCTCCACCTGCGTCTCCAGTCCTCTGCACCTTTGGGTGGTGGTGACTCGGCTTTTGGAGAAGGCTGCCCAAGTGTAAAGGCTAAGGACGTCCTCTTCGGGACTGCAGGCCTGACTGGGTCAGCAGGCCTGGCCGGGTCGGCACTGAGCGGGTGCCGTCCAATAGAACAATGAGGAGCCAGGCTGAACTACAGAGCTGGCTACACAACCCTTCTGCCCCCTGGCGTCCCTCGTCCTCTCCTGACCTTCCGTCCCTGCTACCCAGTTGCCCAGGACAGTCTCCATTTTAAATCCTGTCATCACTGTTACCTTTTCAACCTCTGCTCTCTCGGGATATATTGTGACCTGAAATACAGCCTAGGGCCTGCCAGATAGCTCAGTGGACTAAAGCACCTGCTTAGGCAGACACAGGTGCCAGAGTTCGATCCCCACTGTGCTGTGCCAGCCCAGACCCTGAAGCGTGCTAAACTGGCAATTGAGACTGGGCGTAGTGGCCAGCACCTGTAATCCCAGCTCTTGGGAAGCTGAAAACAGGAGGATCACTAGGAGTGCAATCTACATACAGAGACACTATAGACCCTGTACTAAATACATTAAAAAGGATAAATAAATAAAATAGTGTACAGTAAAATGGAAGTCACAATTAGTACTTACCTGATGTTTACTGGTCTTCCAAGCCCTTCCTCCATGGAAATAGCTCTTCCTAGTCCCTTACATGTCTGTACGAAGTTTCTTTTATGTTTATGTAAGACAATAAAAATATAGGTAGAACTAATCTTTCAGCTCTATCCTCAAAAAGTAAAATATTATATGCAATGCTGTTTTACTTATTTTATTTTAAAGGTAACAAAAAGTAAGAAAAACAGTAACAATGGTACAAAATTTCAAAACAAGATGATAGGAAATTGACAATAGTTGTTATATTACACAGTGTTGTGGATCTACTTCAAAGTAGTTGCTCAGATTGCAGATACAGACATGCAAAATTGATCAAACAATTAAGCATTAACTGTTCCTTTCAACAAACCAATAGAAATTAGTAGTGCAATTATCCTAGTTATCTTATGTGTACATATATAGGCCTCCTTTTCCTTCCCTCCTTCCTTCCTTCCTTCCTTCCTTCCTTCCTTCCTTCCTTCCTTCCTTCCTTCCTTCTTTTCTTCCTTTCCCTCCTCCCAGTGCTCTTTTCTTTTGAACAGCTACTTTCCTTTCACAGTGTCTATTGTATATTTCAGCTTTTGGTTTATCTTTCTATATAGCTAAGTAATATTTCTTGGATAAAAACACCGCATCTTTTTCATGCAGTACTCAGTTGATGGGCATTTCTGTTTTGCTTTTGTATGTTTGTATTCTGTATGTGTAGTGGTAGTGGCTCTGGGTATTGAACCTAGGACCTCAGGGACACAAGTGTGTGTTCTTCAGAGTTGTATTTTATTATTTTATTTATTTATTTTGTCTTTTTGGACAGGGTCTCACTATGCAGTTCAGGCTGGCCTTAAGCTCATTTTGTAGCTCAGGCTGGTCTCGAACTCACAATAATCCTCCTGCCTCAGCCTCCCGAGTGCTGGGATTACAGGCCTGTGCCACCACCAAGTTTTAAACCCACTTGATAGGAAAAGCAAAAGTGTGTATCTTCCCTCAATATAGAAAGGAGTAACTGATTTTTTCTTCAGAGCAGCATAATACTCTGATAAATGAATAGCTAACCTAATTGACTTAACAGTTCATATTGTTTCTAAGCATTGTATGTTACAAATAATACTATAGAAAATAAACATACCTATCTGATAAAACACACAAACATAATATTTCTTAATAGTCAGGTCTTGAAATTCCTAATTCTTCCACTGATATCTTTCCTAAACTGTGGCAGAAATACTAGGAGATTTAGCCTCCCATTTAAGAAGGTTAAAATATATCAGGATTCAAAAAGACACACTTACGTTACATAACAGTTAGGCAGCATGCTAAACAGAAATTGATTAAATTTCTTTTGTGGCCAAAGAAAAATTCCAAGATTCTACTACTTAGCATTTAGAGTATATAAATGGAAAAATTTTAAATACATTATCATAATGATGTTGTATGTACAATCTTTAGATAGCAATGATACTTTCTACATAGCTAAGTAATACTTCTTGGATTAAAAACACCGCAGCTTTTTCAGGAAGGGTAATCCTGGCCTCACTCCATGCATGAGGGGTGAGGCTGGAGGCCTTGACTCAGCCAAAGCCATACACGCTCTTCACCTCCTAAATTCCATTCCTCATTCACTCACTGCCCTGCCTCTGTATATATTTACTTATATAGAATACATATTATCACAAATACACATGATTTTACTTTTATAAAAGAGATCTTAATGTTATCTTTTTAAATCCTTATAATTTCCTATGAGATACAGTTTTAATGAATTTCAAACCAAAGTGTATAGCATTTAGATTAATCACCTCTAATGATATTACTAGGAAGAGTTATTTGTTATACGATGTAGACTTCAGAATTGGTAGAACTAGATTTTCAATACTACTTACTTTTACTATGTGACTTTAAGCAAGTTATTTTTCCTCTTTCAGTCTAAAAACATATACTACCTCCTATTTTATGGGCATACTCTACAGGTAGCATAAGCTTATGTTTAATGTACTTCACCCTATTTTGGGCATTGCAATAAAAATGAGTAAACAGTGTGTATAATTTGGTTATTTATCCATTAACTTTAAATTTTTATTTCCAGTAGTGTATTTCAATGACTTTAAACGTAAATATTATTTGGAAAATCATGAACTGTATTTTATATTCATGTGCTTGTGATATGTAAATCTTCTGGTGACTTATGTAAAAATTATGCGAAAGAAATAGATAATAATTTCTGGAAGACATATAGGAAGTCCCCAAAAGGTCTACTGTCAGATGTCCTCTTCCCTCTTCAAAAAGTTGGTAAAGGACAGGGACTGACATTTGAGTGGCACCAAATAACAGCCACCCCTACTCTCAGCGTGGCCAGGAGAAGCAGGCGCCACTGAGGCGGAAAGACTGCAGAGCTTGTCACCAACACTGGCACCACCACGGGCAGCTCTGCAAGGTCGTTGCTTCCAGAGGGCACGTGCCTTTCCCACTACCTGTCATCGAGTAAATGAATTGGCTCAGTTTTCTGTGGAACAAGAAGAGCCACGGATGCTTCGATGGGTAGTTGCCGGAGCAAGTTCTTCGTGGGTGCCACCACACACCCTACCTTTCCTGACACTGGAATCTGTTTCTCCAATTCTAACAAATGTATGCTTGAAACATACCTGGCTATCTGTGCATTTTCATATCTCAGAGTTTCAAGACAGATTACCGCATGGTATAATTAGAAAATGCATTCGTTTGCTTGTAATAAGATGGGAAATGAAGATTATATTCTTTAGGAAAAAATAGTCTCTTACCAAATGCTTCTGTAGAGTTTTTTAATCCACTCAGACTTAGTAGATATTGCCTGAAGCAAAAATACTTTCATAGTGGGTATAGAGATTTATTCTAAGATTTTTGTTGTTAGAAGTAATGTTAAAACTAACTAAATCTTGAATTACTCTGCAGTTTCACAATAATTATTTAGTTAACTTTCTGCCTCATTTCTTCTTTTCTATTTTTACCTCCAGTTCTTTAAGCCCCTTGACCAATATACTATTTATGAAAATTTATATTTAGTATCTTGTTCCATGTATCAACCATTAAAATAGCCATCATTTTGGGGACACTTGTCATATATCACATGTATCACCCCAATTATTCCTTTCAAGTGTGAAATAGAATCCTTTGAGGAGCCTGATGCCCAAAAACATTAGAGAACTTGTACAAAGCTGCAGCTTAATGGGGTCAGTGCTGATCCTTGCAAGTCTCAAACTGTAGATCCTTTGTCCCTGACTCATATGCAGGGCTAGGCTGCCTCTCTGGAAACACATCTATTATGAGGTAACCAATCAAACATATATTATACCTAGTTGAAATCTCTCTCTCTCTCTCTCTCTCTCTCTCTCTCTCTCTCAAGTTACACACATCCCTGTCACATTCAAGAATACATTACTGCTTACCATACTCCCATATTCCCATATGGAGTGCACTTCGTGTGTGTGTGGTGTCAGGGATTGAACTCAGAACCTTGCACTTGCCAGGCAATCACTTATGCCACTGAGCTATATCTCCAACTCTGATATTTTGCTATTTTCTTAGGTTTTTCCTTCCATAAAAGTCTTTAATCAGATTACAGTTATACCCAAATTTTTCAGTATTAATTTTTTTTTTTTAAAGTAGAGTCTCACTGTGTAGATCTGACTTGTAGTGCTTCTCTGTTTTCAGCCTCCCAAGTGCTGGGATTATAGGCACGCACCACCACGCCCAGTCTCAATCGCCCTCTCAGCGTACCCCAGGGGCAGGGCCAGCACGGCACACGGGAGATTGAATGCTGGCCACTGCACTCTGCCTAAGCAGGTGCTTTAGTTGCTGAGCTATCTGGCTGGCCCTAGTATGAAATTTTAATACTGTCTACAACTTAGTAACTACTTAACAAATCTGATAATCTCTCCCAAGGGATTTATACTCAACTGAGTGGGAGCTCTGACACAAATGAATCCTATAGGAAGCATTTGTCCTGTAGATCTCATTGGCTCACTCACATGTAAACTATAAGCTTTGCTATGACATGCTCCTCCTTGAACATGCAGCTAATAATGTTTCTTCTCCCAAGAACCATTTCAGATCAAAAATGCTTAAACGTTAAGAAAGACATCCAAGAAATTAAAATATTTTCAGAACTAACCTTTCCTTTGGCTCTTGTCTGTCTCCCAGCCAGTTATCAAAGGACTTCTTCCAAGCATTCATGTGATATTCAACCAGAAAAGTTTGAGTTCTTAAGAGCTCCACACCAGACTGTTGATTTGTATGTAGGAGTTAGTAAAGCCTTGCTGTGAACTACTCAACTCAACCTATTTTCTAATCTTGTTCTTAGTACTAGAGAGAAACCAAGACCAATGTTTCCATCTAGTGAACGTAAAAATGATCTCTTAGGTATGTTTACCACTGCAGGGGTGAAGGTGAGGGCCCCAGAGAGCAGTAACAAAAGGGATAATGGAATAGTACACGCCCAGTTCATCTCTGTATGTCTCACTTCAGCTAATCCAACCTGCAGCAACATGACATCAGAAAGAGCTAAGCTGAACTGAGAATATAGTTCATCTGCAAAAGCTTGCCTAGCCAGCACCTGAGTTTCCTTAACACTGCACAAAAAGAAAGCCTTGAGCTACTTTCACCAATAAGCAATTTGTGAGATTTTCCTTTGCAGATCCGGAAACTGTCCCCTTTCTCTTTCTCTTGGTTTTCCTCGAGTGTGTGCCTTCCTTACTTGACTTTTATTAGGTATTTACACAATGAAAACTTTTATATCATTAGTGTGTGACAGTAGTTTCCAATTGTTGCTGTTGGCTGTTCTGAGCTCAACACAAGAGAGTGTGTTACCATTGTGGGAAGAGAAGAAGAGAAGGTGCTCAGGGGCCTCCTGCTGCTAAAGCTTTTCATGACATGTTGATCTGTGCTCCCTCTGTTTGACTTTGAAAAGAATCACTGATGATTCTTGATGATCTTGCTGCTCTTATTTCTCCTTTGTGTACATGCACGTATGTGTGTGTGTGTGCACATGTGTGCGTGAGTGTGGCTGTGGGCTCTCATTTGTAACTCCATCTGCTTAGGAGAGCGGGCTCTGTAAAGGAAACTGCTGTAAACTTCATTGCAGCAAGGACATAGAAAATAGGACTTATTTCACTCAGGGTTCTCATCTCACACCTTAAGGACAAGATTTTTACAAAAACAGGGCCAGGTTTTCTTTGTTCTCCATTATTTTAATGTGGCAA
Organism: Ctenomys sociabilis; assembly: GCA_004027165.1. Taxonomy (NCBI): domain Eukaryota; kingdom Metazoa; phylum Chordata; class Mammalia; order Rodentia; family Ctenomyidae; genus Ctenomys; species Ctenomys sociabilis. The sequence goes on from PVKA01007278.1 coordinate 27,270, forward strand.
GTTGTTTCATGTTCCTATACTGACCTGCACTATGTTCCTTTATAACATGCCCCCAAAAGAAAAAGCCCCAGTCCTGCTCAGTTTCTTCTTGACCTTAGCCTGTGTCAAGTTCCCAATTTGGGGTATGGTTAACAAATTTTACCTTCGCGTTTTTGCCCTACACAAGGGACTCCTCAGACGCTGAACTAAATGTAGACTGAGAGGAATCCATGAGGGACATCATGGGCAGCTTATCTGGCTCTGATGCCACAATGGGAATGCTCAGAAAAGTTCATCTTTCTCTTTCTCTTGTTGCTTGTGTTTTTTAATTTTTTTAAAAAGTTTTAATAAGTCCATCTCTTTTAACTGTACATGTCTGTGGTTGAATCTTAGAAACTACTCCAATTCTTGTTTTTTTCTTGATGTGCTCTCTATTCCTCTCTTCTGCTCGTCTAAAAAAAACCCTGCTCCTCAGTTTAAACACTAATCTCTTGAAAAGGATGGTCCTGAAGTTCATATCTACCCGCATCCTTTCATTTCCTTTATTTTGTTTGACACAATTTCCTCAACACTTTGATGAGCAATCTGCAATCTGCGTGCCCTCTATTTTAAAACTTTAGTGTTTATTTTTTTTAATTAATTTATTTATTTATTTATTTTTGTCTTTTTGAGACAGGGTCTCATATGCGGTTCATGCTGGCCTTAAGCTCACTTTGTAGCTCAGGCTGGTCTCGAACTCACAACAATCCTCCTGCCTCAGCCTCCCAAAAGTGCTGGGATTACAGGCCTGTGCCACCACACCCGGCTCTTCTTTTTATTTTTTTATTTTTTGGGGGGGGCCCAACTTTAGTGTTTAATTTCACTGTGGACAAGTCTGAGGCCAACCTGATTCTTTGCTTTTGAAAATGATTTGCTTTCCTGTCTGAATTCTCAGAGAGATTTTCTTCCTTAAGGTTTGGAACCCTAGCCAGAAGGTGTGTGTGCGTGTCAGTCATGCTGTCATAGAGCTGAGGCTCCTCAGGCTGTCAGCGACTTTCTGTTCCATCGTCAGAGGTCACACTGTTCCTTTCAACCTGGCAAATGGGTGACCGAGCCTATCTACAGATTCTACTCCAGCAAGAGACATCTGTCTTCTCCTCAGAACGGTGGCCTGAGTCCTGAGCTTTCATTTGGGTACACTCTGTTCAGAATGAATGGTAGCTGTGCTGCTCTGACGGTAGTCCTTCCTGGGTACCAGGATTCTATTCATTTTCTAAGATCTCCTTGTCCTACACCAAAACACGGCCTCTTTCCCATCCGGGCATTTAGGGCTCTTATGCCTGAGGTTTTCCTTAACCTTTCCTAAGTTGCTCACTTACTCCTAAGCTTCTTTCTCCAAGCTGGAACATATTGTAGAGAATTCACAAATTTTTTCCTTCAGTCACTATCTTCCCTCCCAGTACTGTACTGGGTCTGTTTTTTCTTTTGTTTTATTTCATTTTTTAAACAAAGTACGAGCTTAGCTTGCCTCCTATGGCACCAAAGTGTTCTGTTTCTTCCCTTACCCACTTTTAAAAAAATAATACACAATTATAATTTTAAAAAAGCACTAGAAATGATGCAAAATTTCACTAAGCAAAGTAATAGGAATTCAACAATGGTTGCTGTATTGCATGATGTTATTATCTTCAGATGAGCTACTTATGTTACCAGATATGAATGCACAAAATTGTTTTAAAGGAAAAAAAAAAGCTTATAAGATCTTAAAAAGAAAAAACAAAAAGAAATTTAAGCATTAACTGCTCCTTTCAAAAGACCAGCAGAAATTGGCAGCACAGTTATCCAAACCATCCTGCATGTGTACCTAAATATATCTTTCTCTCTCCTTTCATTTGTCCTTTGCCTCATCCCAGTTTTTCCTTCCCATTGAACAAACTCTTTCCCTTTCACACTATCTACTGTACCTTTCTAATTTTGTTTACTCTTCAGATTCTCACACTAGTGAGACAATATGATGCCTGCACATATGAGTCTGATTTATTTCACTGACCAATACAGTCTCTGGATGGATCCATTCATCCACAAAAGCCTGAAATTTATCTTTTTTATGGCTCAATAATACTCCATTGTGTAAAAATACCATAACTTTTTTATTAATTCCTCAGTCGATGGGCATTTGGGTTGTTTCCAATATTTATCTATGACAAATAGAACTGCTATAAACACAGGTGCACATATATCACTGTTGTATGATGATTTTAGGGTTTTTTTTTTGGCAAAATACCTAAGAGGACAATAGCGAGCTTGAATGGCACCTCTGATCCTAGCTTTTTGAGGAATCTCCACACTGATTTCCATAATGGTTCTACCAGCCTGCATTCCCACCAACAGTGGAGAAGGATTCCCTTTACCCCACAGCTCTACCAACATTTGTTATTGGTTGACTTCTTGATGATAGCCATTCTTTCTGGTGTAAGATGATATGCCAGTGTTGTTTTAGTTTGCATCTCTTGAGTGACTAATGATGCTGAACATTGAAGTTCAGAGGACCATCCTAAAAGTCTCCACCCTTAATACATGACACCAGCCAAATACTTCAGTCATAATCTGGAGATTTACGTTTCCAAAAAGAAACAGAAATATACCCCTTCACAAGGCAGGCAGCAAAATGACAGAAAGAAAATAATACAGATGGAGTGTGCACTCTGAGCCTTAGTTCATGCCCTCTGGACTGTTCAAGGACACTCAGAAGATGAGTTCCATCCCCTCCCCATGTCTTCTTCTCTGAGGAGCCTCATGGTTGTGCAGGGGCAGGGTGGGGATGAGTTGATGAGTGCAACATTACTGAGCTGGCGATAGTATTTGACCTCTGCTTACTGGCAAAGAGTGTGGGAGTAGTTCTAGTGGAATTATTTATCATTTGATCCCTTTGTACTTACTAAGGAACAAACAGAAGGCTGCATGGAGCAAGCAAGGTGGAACTGACTAATACTTTCAACTTCTAAAACAGAACAAGAGAAAGAGAAAGAAGGAAGTAGAAAGAAGGAAGGAAGGAAGTAGAAGGAGGGAAGGAAGGAAGTAGAAGGAAGGAAGGAAAAGAGAAAGAAAGAAAGAAAGAAAGAAAGAAGATAGAGTGGGAAGGAGAGAAAGAAGAATGGAGGGAGGAAATAAGGAAGGGGAGGGAGGAAGGAAGGAAGGAAAGAAGGAAGAAAAAATGAGAAAAGATAGAAGGAGAGAGAGACATAATAAAGCCTATACAGGAGAGTGGAGAAGGACAAGTTCTCTGAACCCCTAAGTTGAAAAGACAAATTCTTTTGTTCAGAGTCTATGTCACTGTACCATTTCAAAGTCCCCTCAACATTCTTAGGTTATTAGTTCCTGGCTCAGTACTAGTTTGACTGTCACAGTTGTTTCCCTTTGGACTCCACATATTCTTTTTGTACTCACTTTAGCTCAGTGATAGTCCACACTTACCAAGTAATTTATAGGGGAGAATTTTCTTCCAGTGATGGTCACCATGCTTAGAAGCAAGACCATTGTTTTTCTTGATTATGAGAAGAGAAATTTCCATAAAACAAGTTTAGGGCAACATACCATGATTTTCCCTGCTGTAAGACAACTAACTTTCCTGGGATTAAGGAGCTAAAGTTTATTTCTTTCAAGCATCTTAAAGATATATGGAAATAGTGCACCACAAATTGCCAGTACATCAATGTTAGTGACATTTGTGCAGTATCCAAGGCATGATCACTATAAAATAAGTAAATGACTTCACAGTAGTTGACTTGCCCTCAAAATGTGCAATGTATTATGAGATAAATTTTAGGACTCACCAATTTAATCAAATTGTGCAACTCTGGAAATATTAAGAATATTCAGACAGAATTATAATTTGCTTAAGGCAGATTGATGAAGAAATTTAGTAATCAAAAATAAATGAGTATGGATCTAACAATAACGGATGAAAGTTCTTCTTGATTTACTTTCAATTTCTCTTATATAAGTCAAGGAAAAAAATAGCTAGAAAGATTGAACAAATGTACATGTTATGATTCTATCTGCTCACTAGGCAGCTGCTGCTTTTCTTCATACAATCTGCTAAAATAATTTCCAAGCCAAGTCAAATAAAACTGTTCTAAAGGATGAGATTCCCAAAATGTGTGTGTGGCATCAAAGACTCCTTTGTCCTTGCCTTGACTAAAAAAACTATTTCTGATACAATGGATTCATATGCTACATGCATCTCTTTGTGCATAAAGTTATTGTTTAAATTTTGTAGAAATCAAAATGAAGTTGATTTCTGTAATTATGTCAACTATTGGAAGAATAAAATTATCCCTCACGAGCAGAAATTCAGTTACCTGTTTTTATAGAAATACCTGGAAATGTCCCATCCTTTTACAGAAGGCACAATCATGATCATCATGGCATGGCTTGGCAGCTTCTGGAACCATGTAAATCACTAAATAATTTATTTTTCCAACATATAAGAGATAAGGAAAAGAGTTCCAAAGTTGCTGTATTAACCAATGAAAATAGCAAAGGAACATTGTTCTCTCCTGGTTAAATTGCCACAAGAGAGCTAAGATTATACTTCATTCTCTTTGACCTATCGGAGATGGCAAAAAAAAATCATCTCGAACACCCAGTAGCAAATGATACCATCCAGAAAAGTAACCAAAGATGTGACATTTGGTTGTAGAAAAAAATCTGAACCAAAAACCATATGGGGTTTTTCTCTCCCCCACAGAAGGAGCCTGCGCTGTAAAAGCAGTCGTTCGTACTCGTGACAACAGCTGTATCCCTGCAGCTGTGTCCCGGACGCTGCCGCGCCACGGCTGCTGTTCCCTGACCCTGGCAGACGAGAGCATGTGCTTTTCTAGGGCTGGCCATAAGTCTGTTGAGGTAAAGAAGGGCACTTGGCCACTCTCTTCTCCTTTCTTGGCTTTCTTATAGTTCCCAAGACAGTGAGATAGTTTCTTTGATTTTCAGATGAAACTCGTGTGGCAGTATATGGCCAGCGAGTAAAAATAGAAGAACAACAAGCCCCCGCTAAAAATGCGGCAAAGCCGACGACGAATATCTCAGGCATCCGAAGTATGCTGGAGTGTCTGTTCATCTCATGCTGGAGTTAAATGAGTTCCACTCTTACGAAATGGAGAAAGAAGCCTAGATGAAAGGAGTACGAGTCCCTCATAGTGGCTTCCTGGTTTTGGTTTTGTTTTTATGCGGACTGCCACTTTGAAGAAGGTGATGTACCCCTGTGCCGTCAGTCCTTAAGGATCTAGATGGAAGCTTCTCCAAGGACTTCTGTTGCTCTCTGTTCTCCAGACTTTCACTTCAGATTCATGTACAGTGGTTGAGAAAGCTCTGTCTCTCTGTCTCTCTGTCTGTCTCTCTGCCTTTCTCTGTCTCTCTCTCTCTCTCTCTACATAACCAGCCCTGGCTCCTCAGTCATCTTCCAAAAAGTCGTTTTATGCAGAAGAATAAGGCAAGTCAATAAAATACATTTCAGTCATTCATGTTTCAATAAATTAAACTTTAGGCCTTATATGAGCTATTTAACCAGGCAGAAGCCCACTCTTCCTAGGGAGGGGCTATTTGGGGTTTTTTCCTGAAGCCCCAAGTTTGTTTGTGGGGAAAACTTCAGGGTCCTCTGGCAAAGTGATGTGTAGCCCATCTCTAGATGCGCCGCTAGCTTGCTCCCTGCCTGATGGGCAATCCAGCTTTCTCCTTTACCACTAAATGACCCTCCTGTTTGGTGTTACCAGCTAAACCTAGCAAATAGTATATCACCTTCACCATTCCAACTATCTATCTCCTTCCTAATTTTCTGCTTTTTATCTTTTTCTCATCTCCTAAGCCATAATTCATTTTCAAAACTTGTGGGTTTTTTCCCATTTCTTTCTCTATCACCATAAAGTCCAATCCATAGAAAATGCTTTCTGGAGACGCAATGACCAAATAGGTCATTGAGTTGTGTACTGCTTTAAAAAAATACACACAGAGAGAATTACAAGTATCATTATTACTTAGAAATATAAAAACTGAGGTAGGAGCTGGGGAGCTACCTCAGGGGTTTAAGTGCCTGCAAGTGCAACCCGAATTCGATCCCTGGTACTGTATGTGGGACCTAATCTGTGCTGGGGAAGCTGAGACAGGAGGCTCACAAGTCCAAGCTGCATAGTGAGACCCTGTACCAAATAAATAAGCTAATTAATTAATGACTTGTTTAAAGCTAAGGTAGGAAATACAAAAGTTGTTCTGCTGTGCTTCCTAAAATAAGGACATAGGTAATTCCCAACATTGTCCTCTATTTTGCAGAGAAATCTAATTTTCTGTGCAGGAGACCTATGAGTGAGCCAGTGCTTCTGGATCCCAAGATGCTTTCTGGCCTCCAGCTCCTGCTTCTAATTTGAATGTGTTCAGGAGTTGCCTCCCTGGTGACAAAAACCCCAACAAGGACTCCACAATTTTCTTTAGTTTTTGTTGCGATCTACCCATTGCAGGTTTCAGGAGCAAAAGGGGTTACACTGCACCAGGCTGAAAGCTTAAAATGGAACATTGGCAACTTGGGTTTTTTACAGGCTGCTAAGTATTTTGCAACTTGCTTCCTGCCTCTCCCTTTCTCTCTCCTTCCTTTTCCTCTTTGACACATCCTTCTTCATAGCATGGAAAAATAAAAACAATTTTCTCTCTGTTCTTTAGAGTCCTTGACCTTTCACTAGCCTAAACCCCCAAACTCAGCATTGCCTTCCTTGCCTAGAAGCAAAAGTTTTATATTCAAACGCCTCTTGCTTAGGAGAGGCTCGTGGTAGGGATGGCTAGAGGGTGCTGCTAGCCATTGTGTTGCTAGAAGCAAACTTCTGATGAGCTGATATCATCAGGAGAGTTTGGTCAATGCCAACACAAGTGCAAGAAAGTGAATTTTGTCCAACTGATATGACAGTCAAGTTTATGCTTTGTCTACTTTTCAGTCCCTAATAATGAGAGACTCTTTAAAAATAAGAATATTGAAAAGTGACTTTCTTCTACTAGACCTGGTATTTGAAATATTTTATGTTCTTTTTAGGATTTAAATATGAAAATGATGCCCCAAATAACCAATCAGCATCTCTTACATGTTTTCCTGATCATCGCAAACATTAACGGGGTCTCTGAGGACAAAACAGCCCAAGAGATAGAAATTCTGACCAATAGTGTCTGTGTGATACTCAGAAGAAAAAAACTACCAAATTGATACTTAGTCTTTCAAACTGTCTCCAACTTTGAGACGCCCAAGAATGTCCCCAAAGTTCCTAGTTGAAGACATCTGTGGGTCACAGATGTAGGAATCGTTAAGTGAGCTGCATCAGGTGATTCCAGCCCAGGTGATTCCTGAATCACAGAAGCACTGCAGCCTATGAGAACTATGCCGCGGAAGGAGGAGGGTGAGTGGGGGGCAAAGGGAAGGGCTTCTAACTGTAGTACTCCTCTCTACACAAAGGAAGTTACAAAAGGACCCTGAAGACGGAGACTGGAAGTTAAAGTTTGTATCATAACGTGCAAATGAGTGCATAATCTATTTAAGCAAATACTCAGCACCTTGTTCTCCACCTTAAATATTTGCATAGCAAGAGAAAGTGCAAAGGTGCTATTCAAATCCTTGGCATGGGGGGGGGGTGACACAGCCCTGGCCACTGTGCCAGCTGAATGCCAGAGTCCTGAAAGCCCTCTTCTGCCACAGGCACAAACTGTTTAGTTGTGGGATCCCAAAGCAATCCGGGAGTCCCTGAGAAGGTATGTGGGGCCCTTAGAAGGCTGCAGCTATTGCATTGTTTTAACAGTTTGCCATTGAAATATAACTGTCAGCTGGAAGGGTGGAGTAGAGTTAAACCCGCAAACACCTGTGAGCGAGGGCCCTGGCCACAATCTCCCTGCTGTTCCTCCGGCTCTCTCTTTCTGTTTCCTATTCCTTCTCATTTTTATTTTTTCTTCCTACTTTTCATGGCCTTAATATTTATTCCACACAGTGTTTTTCATCTGATCCATATAATTACTGGACATTGTTTTAAAGTTAAAAACATTTAGAACACTGATGGTATTCAAAGCACTGAGAAAATAGAATCACTAGGGCAAGCGGATTTCGAAGCTAGGAGTAACTTCCTACCCTCAGAGAACTGCTGCTCCCTTAATAGAGGCCGTAATGGGAGGGAGATTTTCTAGATAACCCACCATTTGGTAGCAATATTTATTTTATTCTCTAATGGATTTTAGTGTACTAAATACCTAATTTTAAATTAGGCCTATGTTCATGCACTAGTTAAAAGAAATTAGGCCGAAGCAAAATAAAGCAGGCAGTTCCCCCAAAATACAGTCTGTTTATTTCTTGTATAAAGCTTTTTTCATTGGTCTTAAAGATATGCAAGTTCAAAGTAAAGCAATTGAGTCCTAATACTATAGATACATCCCTGTGTTTGTAAGCTTCATGACAAAAAGAGAAGATAGAAGTGGCACTGATTTTAAAAATGCTTTTTTCTTTAATCTTAAAAAGAATAAATACATTAAAATGATAGAGAATTTTAAAACAAGACAATAGGAAATCAACAGTGGTTCCAATATCACATATCGTCATCTTCAAAGTAGTTGTGCTTGTCACTGCTCTTTGTAAGTTTGCTGTGAAGTTGGTAGGGGAACTGGCAGGCAGCTCATGAACACTTAGTGATATGTAAATGTGAAAAGTATTATAAGGACTGGAGCACTGCTTGTCTGAAAACAAGCACAGCTCACTATCATTTTTTTTAAATTTTTTTAACATAATTATTTATTTATTTATTTATTTATGTTTATTTTATTGAAATGCAAATGTCAATCAGACAGTTTCAAGACATCTTAACCATACATATTTGATGAATTAATACATTGCAAACTGTTTTCATAACGTTTTGGTATTGTACAAGGTGCATACATGATACTATATTTACAGATATTATTTTAGCAGATATCTCTTATCAGGGAATTAAGAGTGTAGCTGCTTATCTTATTTTTTTATACCTGAATTATATCAAAAATTCAATAATTATTTACCTAGTGGATGACCGTAGTACTAGAAGCCGACATAATATCCTGTCCAACCACCATTAGTGCAGAACTTGCCTTTCATAGAATTATGTAGAAGCACAGCGTTATCTATCCCAACTGTACTGTCTATACACACACATCATGATTTTTTCTTTCCACACCCTTTCCTTTGTCTACACCTGTCAAAAGTGGGCACTCCATTGACATTCAACTAACTTAGGTGCTTGAACTCGACACCACAATCCAACACAGTCCAGCATTCTACAACGATAGTGAGTTATTCAAAGAAATTGTCGACCATAGCCATTTACAGGTCAGCTTAATATTATGGGCTTACAATGTATACTTCATTTTTATACTTTTCTGCTGGATGGTTAAGACCTAGGTAGATCAAGACTTATATACCAACACATGGACTTTATATTTCCTATGTGGTCAATGAAGTCCTCTCAGGGTTTATCTTGTAGTCCTGCACATTATTCTGTAGTTCCTTTGTCTGTGGATGAGTCACGGCCAGTGCTTGACCAGTTTGCTCTCTGTGAGAGCTTGAGAGAAAGTTTTCTCTTCATGTGACTCTCCCCAGGCACACTATAGAATTTCAATCTCTTTCCTCTGTGGCTCCATAATCTTCTTGTTCAGAAAATTTGGAGCTCAACTGAGTTTCATGATGCTGCAGTACAGGTTCTCCTATGTCCTGATGTGTACCTATGTTTATAGCAGCGCAATGTGTGATAGCAAAATCTTGGAAACTACCAAGATGCCCATCACATGAGGAATGGTTGAAAAAGATGTGGTATTTCTATATAATGGAGTATTACTCAGCTATTAAGAATGATAAGTTTGAAGCATTTATACTGAAGTGGATGCCACTTGAACATATACTCATAAGTGAAATAAGCCAGACACACATGTGTAAATATCGTATAGTCTCCCTAGTATAGCAAGCGAAAAGCAGAAATACAAAAGGTAATGTACAACAAGTAAAATCAATTGAGTCAGATAAGGCAAAGTGAATGGCATATACTGCAGGATACTAATCAGCTTTTCTTCTGGATGGTTAACAACCTAAGATCACAAGTCAGAGTTGGAGAAATAGAAGAGCCACAAGGCCAGCCAACATTTTGGCCCTAGCCTTTCAAGGTCAGTGAAGACTCACTATCATTTTTTATGAGGGAAAGTTAAGACCAGTTGTTTTGTTGCAGGAGGGACTCAAGTGCCAATACAGGCCATGCCACTATGGTGGGACTCTACTGAAGGTCCTTCACCCCCTTAAGGCTCAGGTCCCTCATCTATTAAAGAAATAGTAAGTCCTATATTAGTGAACTTCATAACTATGCCACTATGATGATTAAAAGGCTATGTAGAAAAAAACACTTGGCACAGTTCCTGGCATGTCCTAACGACTCAGCTCATCAGGAGCAAGTGAATTGCATGCTTTAAAGAGAGATAAAGGTAGATAAAGCTCAAATAGAGACCTCCACCGAAAAATAGGTGAGTGATAGATGGCAGCCATCAACAGTTGCCTTCAGCGCCAGTGCGAAAAACATCACGCAGTTGTCTCGGATGTTACAGTACTTTTTGTTTTACTTAAACACAACTTCAAAGACATTCGTTGTCACAACAACTTGATCCTCTTTTCATGAGTGGCACGTTCTGGCCTTGCTGCAGTGTAAATCTGTTTCCTGAGGTATCAGTTCTTCTATCTGTTGGTGGCATGGTTCTCCTTTCTTGACACTGCCTCTTTGGTGCTTGGACATTCTTGGCTTTGTACACCTGCTTGCAGGGGAGATTCATGCACTATAGAGTGTCCGCTGTTTCTGTTTCTGCAGCTGGACCGGGGAGGGGGACACCCGTAGCATAGTGAGGCAGGCGAGGCTGAGTGTGCTGTGGGGGAGGCACTGTCGAGGCCAGTCCAACACACACGCCACTCTTTTCCCATGGAGATGGTCTCTCCACCCCATTTCCCACAGGAGGGTTCAGTCAGTGTGCTCAGTGTCTCTGCTGGGTAGAAGGCAGGATCCCCTGTTATCTCCGCTTCATTCCACTCATTCCCTATTTAGCCTACTCCTGCTCCAGAACTCTCCATCTCTGAGTGAGGAGCATCCTTGGGGTGCCCCCCCTTCATAGCTCTCCCTCTTGTGTGCTGTTTAGCATACATTTCCTTTGTGATCTGATATTTCTTCGTATCTGCCTTTTACCAATTCTGTACACTTTAGCACCCACTTTGGCTTTACTCTCTTTGTTTTCCAATCTGATTTTTTAAAAATCAGTTACATTTTTCTACCCTTCCTAGAAACTGGGAATGAGCAGAGCTTGTTGCAGCATTGCAGCTCAGCAGAGAACTTTAAAGTGGGTGTCTAAGGGGGAAAACATTGGTGGGACATTTAGTAAAGCATCCACAGCAGAAGAATATTCCATGATTTCTCTTCAAAGAATCATGTAAGGTTTTGATTGGCACAGTAGGAAAAGAAAGCATTCAACCACCTGCAATTATCAACAGGGTAAATTTTCCAATATAAAACTTGCACCTCATAACAATAATACAAGCATCCAAAAGGTATTTTTTTGTCTGGAATATTCACTAGAGTATCAAAAACAGTTGCTCAGCATGATGAGTACCCTCTGTATCCTCTAGAGATTGATAAGCTCTAAAGAGAGCGCTTCGAGAAATGTGTCCCTTAAAGGGCCATGTATTTAATTACTTAGAATTTTGAAAGTCAGTCTCCAGAAAAGGACTTCACTAAGATGCCTGATTTAAGGTATAAATCATGTCAGAATTTTATAAGCTGGAATCAAAGCTTACTAAATTTAGGTCTAAATTGGTTTTACTTAAGGTGCTTTACATATAAAAAAAAGACAAATATATACTGATGTTGAAAAAATCTATGAAATACAGTGATTAATATTTGATAAGAGATATAATTTCTATAAAATCTTTTCAGTAGGTAGAACTGATTACTTCTCTTGCTTTGAGACAGTACTGTCTCTAAAACATAACATCAAACAAGCAGATAATAATTGCACCATTAAATATTGTGGCAAAAGTGAATCATGAAGAAATACAAGCATGTACTAAAGATTTCTTTGTGTCACACTAGCACACAGATGGTGTGATCGGTATCTCGATTCGGCAACAGTAACAAAAATTACTAAAGTAAAAATCCGGTTGTTATTAGCAAGAAGTTATTTAGTAGCACATTCCGAAACTATGAAACTATTCCCCCCTCTAGATAGGCTAATCTAACGTGAAAATCCTTAGAGAATTTTCTTGAAAAGTACGAAGTTAGTCTTTTTATGGTCCACGAGTGTTACTTAAAATAATACACTAAACCTTGCTTTATTGTTTATTACTTAAAGCTTTTGACATTTTTTTATTCTAAGCACAATATTGCAGAGTTTCAGAGTTCATTAGTAAGTTTGTCGAGTTAGTAATTCATATCAAAACTTTGACCACGGTCTGCTTTAAATGATTCTTTTCTTGTTTTGTTTTGTCTTTAATGTATTTTTGCACAGGGTCTCACTAAGCAGCTCAGACTCATAGTGATCCTTCTGTTTTCAGTCTCCCCAGTGCTGGGATTACAGGGGGGTGCCACCATTCCTGGGCTTGGTCCAGGCTCAGTGTGCCCACGGAGCAGGACTGGGGCCTGCTCAGCCTGTGGTCCTGGGAATCAATGGAGCTCCAGGTTGTGCTTGCCTAAGCAGGCCCTTAATCAGCTTGAGAGATCTTGCTGGCCCTGCCTTAAATAATTCTTATGAAAACTATAATCACATTTTATAATATGTATAAAATAAACAGAAAATTGGTTTTTAATAATACACTGTTCTTTTAAAATTAAAACGTGTCTTCCTTATAAAATATTAAGTAAGTATGGGTTTCCATTAAAATAAATTGTCATTATTTCAAAATTTCTTACCCTATACCTCCTGCTATAAAATGTTCTTCAGTTGGCCGGGCATGGTGGCGCATGCCTGTAATCCCAGCACTCGGGAGGCTGAGGCAGGAGGATGGCTGTGAGTTCGAGACCAGCCTGAGCTACAAAGTGAGCTTAAGGCCTGCCTGAACTGCATAGTGAGACCCTGTCTCAAAAAGACAAAAAAAAAAAAAAAAATGTTCTTCATACCCGTCTTGCCTCAAAATAACATTTCACTTCATATGGTATGTGGACCATCTTCCCCAGAATGGAATTAAGCATTTTTTTCAAAACTGAGATTCCTACTTCAATCTCATTTCTACCAGAGCCCCTATCTTGCTCTGAGGCTTACAGTTCTCCATTTTTAATAATTTGCACAGGACATTCTTATTTAATTCTAATTCACCCTTCTTTAAGTAGCAAGTCCTTTTTTTATTTTTTATGAAGTCAAGATGAGTTTGATAGGAATTTAGAAATCTGTCTTCCTTAGATGTACCTTGGACAGAGTAGGAACAGAGGGGTAGTGAAATCAAAGAAAAGGACATCTTGGAACAAGCACTTGGTAGAAATCACCAGCATCATGTGGACCCTGGGCTAACTGTCAGTGCTAGTGGAGCTAGAATTTAGCAGCTGACTTGTGTGGAAGCCAGAGAAGCTTCCTGGACAGCATGCCTTCCTTCCTAGCCCCAGGAGTCCCATGTCCTCCTGCAGGAGCACATGTCCTTGGGAGAGACCCAACAGGCCCAGTGTATATGTTCCACTTGCTTGGATTACTGCTAAAGGTGCTTCACACACAACCACCCCTGCACAAGGGCTCGAACATCTAGCAGAAGCAGGGACCGCTGAAACTTTTTAAAAAATTATTTATTCTTTTATTTTATTGAGAAACAAATAGCAACGAGACAGTTTCAAAACTGATTAGTAGGACAGTTTCAATAATTAATACATTGTGCATTGTTATCTTCTTAGTGGTTATCCATAGTACAAGATGCAGACAGGATATCCTGTTTTTTTTTTTTTTTTTTTCCACTGAAACTTTATCAGCTGAGTTTGCTTCAAGATACGCCTGCATTCCTCTTTGTTCTCTTTATTCCAGGAAGATAATTCTGACCTGAAGAATTGTTTCTGAAACAATTGAAAAATCAATAATAACACCAAACAGGAAAAAAATAAAATAAAAACAGCACAAATCTGTGTAGTGGCATGAAGAGACTTCTGTCACACATTCCTCTGATTCTAGCCAGGCATTTTATCAAATATTTGACATCGCCATATGCCACAAACATGGAGCTTTAAATTAGGCCTCATTGTTTGTAGTCCAGTTGGGCTTGTGATGTAGCACTTTGCAAGGAATGTGATGGTGCTAAACTAAGCTCACCTTTCTCCTTCTCCTCCTTCTCCTTCTCCTTCTCCTTCTCCTTCTCCTTCTCCTTCTCCTTCTCCTCCTCCTCCTACTCGTCCTCCTCCTTCTCCTCCTCTTCTTCCTTCTCTTTCTTCTTCTTCTCCTTCATTTTCTATGGAAGGGCCTACAGGGTGTTCAAGGTCTCACTTCTAGATCGGACTTGTAGTGATCCACCTGTTTATAGCCTTCCAAGGGCTGGGATTACTGGTGCCAGGTGCGCATCCAGTCTCAATTGCCATCTCATCGTAGCCCGGGGGCAGGGCCTGCATGGCAGGTCTGGAGATGGAATTCCCAGCCCCTGCACTGCTTCCAGGCACTTTAATCTGCTGAGCTATTTGGCTGACCCTTCTGTATTCAGTTTCTGTACATACTGTGACATTTATCGCAATCCTGGGAGGTGATCACTTTATCTTTTTTTCCTTAGACTCATACTAAGAACTCTTAGAGTTCTTCTTAGTATGAGTCTAAGGCCTGGGTGCTTGCTTGCAGCACTTTAATCCACTGAGCTATTTGGCCAGCCCTTAAAGCTCACTTTTCCCACCTTGTACATGCACACGTTACAGATTAACCCAGTTAAGACATGTATGCAACATGCATCATTTTCCATGCCTTTAATTAGTACTTTATGTTAACCAAAGATACTCATCAGGCCCAAATAAAGTCTTTTATATTGCTCAAAAGCACCAGTAGGAGGTGTCCCCCAAATTTCTTTTGGTACATAGGATCAAATAACTGGGAGCTTTATCACTGAGCTATGTGCCTAGTCCCCTTTTATTTTTTATTTTGAGACAAGGTCTCACTGAGTCACACATGCAGGATTTAAATTAAATTTGTAGTCCTGCTGCCTCAGCCTGTCAAAGTATTCAGATTTAAATTAAATTTGCATATGCCACCATACCCAGCTGCTTTCTCAAATCTTGGTATAACTACATGGCAGTAGCATATGATATTTAATCACACACACACTCATACATACATGAATTCATGGAATTTGTAAATCCAACCCACACTGCATTCACATCAGCATTATTTGAGGAATAACAAGAAAGTGAATGCAGTTTCAATGAAAATAAAAGGATTAAAAGCAGTGGAAGATTGTATTGGGCAGGAAATAGGAGCAAAGCTTTATAAGCCAAGTGAAGAACTTGGGGCCTTAGCCTAATTATGAGGAGCTAATCAGACTCTGTGAGAGAAACACAGAGATGATAATGTTGTGCCATTATCAGTAAATTAATTAGGGGACCAGTTTCTGATTTCAGTGATGCAAGATCAGTTAAGCTAGAAGTCTGCTGTAGGATATTTTGCCTATAGCTAACAGAACTATTCCATGCACTTAATGTCAAGAGGGTAGATTTCATGGTAAATGTTGTTCCACAAACAAACAACAAAAAAGTAAGTGGAGACCAAAACACATAATCCAAGCAAGAGCCTGGGCGAGGGAGGTATCAATAGAGATGAAGGGGGAGGATGGATTTGAAAGACACTCGGATTAGAAAGTAATGGTTGTGTGATGTGAAAAGGACTCCCAAGATTTCATCTGAGTTACTTTGGGAGAATGAACAGGATTCTGGACAGGAGCATGATTTTTATCTTGAATCTATTCATCTTTCAGTCTTTGAAACTCCCTTAAGATGTCCAATAGGTAGGAAGTGAGAGGGTCAGGAGCTTGGAGGAGGGTCAGTTTCCTCTGCATCGTTGGCAGGCCAGCCTACCTTGTGGGACCCGACACTTTTCTGAGTTCTTTCATTTCAGTCTTCCTCATAGGCTATTATCTAGATCTGTACACTCTGTCCTGTAGGATAGTCATGAGGAACAGTGC
Organism: Ctenomys sociabilis; assembly: GCA_004027165.1. Classification (NCBI taxonomy): domain Eukaryota; kingdom Metazoa; phylum Chordata; class Mammalia; order Rodentia; family Ctenomyidae; genus Ctenomys; species Ctenomys sociabilis. The sequence continues at coordinate 43,420 of PVKA01007278.1, forward strand.
CCACATAAATTTAAATTAACTGAACAAAACTTAAAATTCAGTTCTTCAGTTACATTAACCACGCTGTGAATGTTCAGTAGCAGCACGTGGCAGTGGCTGTGGTGCAGCCAAGCGCCAGCACTGGCAACCTCTGGTCCCAGCACACCCTACTGGACACCACACATAATGACCTCTCGCAACTTTTATTTGTACATCACTGAGTGTGCATTTCCTATGAGATCGAACGGATTATTTTTATAAGATGTTCATAATTTTTTTATTGAAGTAGAAATATCAATGAGACAATTTTAAGACACTTTAACAAGGTGGATTTGATAAATTAATACATTGCAAACTGTTTTCATATCATACAAGGTGCATACATGAAATTATACCTACAGACATTATTATAGCAGATGTCTCTTATCAGTAAGAGAGTGTAGCTGTTCATGTATCTTATTTTTTATACCTGAATTATATCAAAGATTCAATAACTAATACTTCCTACCTTGTCATTTTCCTAGTGGTTGTCCATAGTACTAGAAGCTGACATAATATCCTGTCCAACCACCATTAGTACAAATCTTGCCTGTCATAGAATTATATAGAAGCATGGCATATCTATCCCAACTGTACTGTCCATACACACACATCTTAATTCTTCCTTTCTATACCCCTTCCTTTGCCTACACCTGTCAAAGATGGGCACTCCATTGTTATTCAACCAATTTAGGTGCCTGAACTTGATGACACAATCCAACACAGTCCAGCATTCCACAACAATAGTGAGTTATCTGAAGAAGTTGTTGACCATATCCATTTACAGCTCAACTTACTACTATGGCCCCATGTTGTATACCTCATTTTTATACTTTTCTGCTGGATGGTTAAGACCAAGATAGAGCAAGACCTATATACCAAAACATGTAGTTTTTGTTTCCGATGAGGTCAGTAAAGTCCCCTCAGGGCTTATCTTGTAATCCTGTACCTTATTCTGTAGATCCTTTGTCTGTGTCATCCATGTGGATGAGTCATGGCCAATGCTTGACCAGTTTGCTCTCTGTAAGAGCCTGAGAGAAAGTTCTTTCTCCATGTGACTCTCCCAGGCACTCTATAGAACTTTGATCTCTTTCCTCTGTGGCTCCATAGTCTCCTTGTTCAGAAAATTCGGGGCTCAACTGAGTTTCATGATGTTACAGTATAGGTTCTCCTATGTCGAGTCTTTGCTGACCTTGAAAGGCTAGGGCCAAAATGTTGGCTGGCCTTGTGGCTCTTCTATTTCTCCAGTTTTGATCTGTGAACTTAGGTGGTTAACCATCCAGAAGAAAAGCTGATTAGTACTCTACAGCATATGCCATTCACTTTGCCTTATCTGACTCAATTGTTTTTAGTTGTTGTATATTTCTTCTTTTAGCTTCTTATACTAGGGAGACTATACGATATTTACACATGTGTGTCTGGTTTATTTCACTTATGAGTGTATGTTCAAGTGGCATCTACTTCAATATAAATGCTTCAAGTTTATCATTCTTAATAGCTGAGTAATACTCCATTATATAGAAATATCATATCTTTTTGAACCATTCCTCATGTGATGGACATCTTGGTTGTTTCCAAGATTTTGCTATCACAAATTGTGCTGCTATAAACATAGGTACACATATATCACTATGATATAATGTTTTCATTTCCTCCGGGAAAATTCCCAGTAGGGGGATAGCCGGCTTGAATGGGATTTCCAGTCCTACTCTTTGTAATTTTTTTGTAAGGAAAGCTCTGAGTTCTGTGAAGTTCATGGAGAAAAAGGCCCTGCCCCACTCACACCCAGACTCCTCTCCAGGCAGCAAAACACCTGTGCACTCTGTGCTTGGCAAGCGTCCTTTGAACAAATCTGTGACTGATACATGAGCCAAAGCCTAAACCTTTGTTCCAGAAATAAATTTTAAATGATGTCTTAGATTATAGTGACAAAATTGTTACTAAAAATTGAAATTGTAGGGTAAGCTAGACTAATTATGATACAGCTTCAGCTGAAGGGTTATTAATTATGAAAGTATAATACAGCAGAATCAGGAAAGCTAGGAAGTAAGTGGTACCCTCTCACATTGCTTTCTGTCCCTATGCTACTCTGCTTTAGCTAGACCAGCATTTGCCTTGAACCGCTCTGTGGAGATATCTTAGTAACATGCATGGCTGTCACATCACTGCTCCCATCATGACGTGCTCTGCCCCTAAAGAACCCAGATGGGGGGCCGGGGAGATGGCTCAGTGGAATAGCGCTTCCCTGGCAAGCACAAGGGCCTGAGTTCAATCCCCAGTTTGCCCCCCCTGAAAAAGAACCCAGATAACTGCCCATAGTGATGGTAAGGGATCTGCACAGTACTCTTCCTGGACCTGGTCATTTTCCCAGTATGGATGAGCTCGCACTCAACTCATCAGAATGCTGCTTTAACAGATCCCTCATAACACTCAAGGAGGGAAAAGTTGGAACAGACTTAGGCGTTAGTGAAGAGCACTGGAGGACAGAAAGCACTGAAGGTAGAAGATGACAAGGCAGGCAGAACGTGAATCTAAATGTCTCTCCTCTCATCTTCCCAGGAGCACTATAGTCTGGTGTCATTTACCTGTTTACAAAGAAGGAAGAAGCAAATTGTAGGTGACAAATAATTGTTTTGGAGCTGGCAAACTATCACAAAATAGCAAAGTTATGTTTAGCAAGAAATATTTATTAAAGACTGACCATGATCTAGGCATTGTGTGAAGCTTTAAGACTTCAGCTGAGATGGGACAAATAGATCTCTACTCTCTGTAACTGTAGTGTCTAGTAAGAGTCATACAAAAAATGGGACAGTACTTGAACTATGATGTGGTAAGTGCTAAAGTAAGTAAAGTGCAAGATGCTGGGTGTTAGAGACTCTTATAGCCCTCGAGAGTCGAGGTTGAGAGAAGGGAACAGACACACACTGCAGCTAGATGCCCAGGAGAAGGAGGCACCTGGCAGTGCAGAGGAGGAACTTCGGCCCTTAGCCTCTCTGTGAGGAGGGGATATGGGAAGTAAAAAGTAGCTAAAAAGATTAACTCTGTTTATTCATTCCCAGGCTTCTAGGAAGGAAAATGATCACTTCTTTCATTCTTTCCTGATCTACCCCACATTCCTTGATCTGCTATTCAGCTACTTGGGACACAGGAACCAGTAGTCAAATTAGCAAGATTTGGAGGCAGGCTGTCTGGGTTCAAATTCCAGCTTTGCAAAAGCCGCTGACAGTGTAACTTGCATGTTTCTTCACGTAGTACTGAGAACAGCAGCGCTGCTCTGTGGCCTGGCACCTGAGAAACACTCTACAAGGTCATCTGTTAATATTACACTATAAAAACGACTCTTGCTGGCTTGTAGGAGAATAGTAGTTACTTTATATTCACATGTGACGCTGCTTAGGAAGGATTCTGTCTCCCATTCCACTGATGTCCAAGGCTAAGTTTTAAACTTTGCACATTTTCTGTGTATTCTGTAAGATGACATGTAAATAAATAATTTCTTTTTTTATGTATTTAGGACAGGGTCTCACTATGTAGATTGGACTTGTAGTGATCCTCCTGTTTTCAGCCTCCCAAACTCTGGGATTATAGGCATGTACCACCATGCCCAGTCTCAATCACAGTCCTGCCCCAGGGATAGGGCTGACACAGCACTCTGGGGATTGAACCCTGGCCACTGCCCTCTGCCTAAGCAGGCACTCTAAGGCCACTGAGCTATATAACCCTCAAAAATATCTCAAAATGAGAAAATTACCAAGGACCTATTTAAAAAAAAAAAAAACTATTGCATATTTTTAAAGTGTTTCTATTTGGGCGTGGAGGTTGGTATTGGCAATCAAGATAAGTGCAAGATAAGTCCTCTACCACTGAGCTCCACCCACAGTGTAATGATTCCAACGATGTGAAGGAGCCTGGGAGATAGCTCAGCGATCTAAGTGCTGGTCTCACAAGCGCAAGGACCCAGATTTGATCCCCAGTACCACATGCAGTGTAGGCCCTGCACCGTGCCAGTCACTGAAACCCAGTGTGGTGGCACAGGCCTGTAATCCCAGTGCCCGGTGGGCTGAGATAGGAGGATCACTGTGAATCTGCACTGTGTGGCAAGACCCTGAACCAAGTAAATCTTTAAAAAAGAAAATGAAGACATGAGGAATGAAACCTATTTTGATGTGGCTGATAGTAATTTTCTTAGGTGATATTTCTTCTGCAAATTTTCAAGTGAACTTCAGTTGCTACCAGAAATATTGGAGCAGGATTTCTTTCTTTGTATTGTTTTTAATCTTGGTGCAATTAAAAGACATTTTCTACTTTATTTGGATATTCTACCAAGACTTTTCCTTTCTCCTCACATTATATGAAAATATTTTTGATTCTCCCTATTTTCAAATAAAGATATTGAGGTTCAAGGATTAGATAATTTGCCCTGTTATGCAACTAGTAATAAATACAGTAAAAACTAAATGCTAGGCATTTTGACTGTGAAGTCTGAACTTGGGTTATGACGTTTGAACCTTATAAAACCTTAGGCTGCTTGAAACACTATGTAATATCCCATACACACTTGATAAATGCAAATTCTTATGTTGGTGCTTCCTATCTACTAAGAATTCCGCAGAAACATATACATGCAAACTTGTTACAGGAGAAAGTAATTCAAATATACTTTGGAGATCCTGAGAAAGGCAAAATTAAGTTACCGTTTTATTGTAAGCTCTTTTAGATACTGATAACTACCATGAATATTAAAGAGGAAGCACAGTTCGCAGCCATTTCCAAATCACATTTGACCACAGAATATTTCTGTCTCTCTCCCTTTCTCTGTTTCCCTCTCTCAAAATATCTCAAGGACCAGTTTCCCCAGGAACTAACCTTGGCGGAAATGGTACATGAGATAAATTGAGTAATGGATAATCCTGAACAATTTAAATCTACTAGGGAAAATTGCTTAGTGTTTGCTGGGAAAGGTTACCATCGAGAGCAGAAATAGCATAAAAAGGAACTTGAAGTCTTTTTTCTAAATCTTAATTTACTTGAGATGGGGAAGCTGCGTGAGAACAAGTCTGCAAAATCCGTCACTGGTGAAGTGGGAAGTGGGTGCTCTTGCAATGTCCAGCAGCTTCAGTGGCTTTGTTGTTCAGAGCCAGAACTGCAGGCTAGCTTATCTCCTGAAGTTCACACACATGCACGCACAGCCTCAAGGACACGAGCCACAGAATGAGTGTCTTGTGTTTTGCTAAATCCCTTTTTATATAAAAAGCCGAAGGTCAAAAGCTGGAAGAAAAATAACTACAAAGTTTGAAAAGCTCACTGGAGAAAAAAAATAGTTTTGCATTCTCAATGCCTCCCTAACTATGACCACAGTTTGAGCACTGTAAGTCATAAAAAAAAAAAAAAAAAAAAAATCAAATAAACCTGCAGCTATTAAATTTGTTAGTACAGCTGGGTTTAATATCAGGAGATTCTGTTCTGGGCCCAAATGCATACATAGACTTCTGGAGGTGGTTAAATGAGACCACCACCAAGGTACTTTTCAGCTGGCAATGTCTGTGAATTGAAAGGAACAGGTGGGTTAGAGACCTTTTAGGTGTGTCCACTCCATCAAAGAAATGGGGACTCTGGGTAGCTGGAGCAGTAATGGTAGCAACAAAACAATTAACTGTGGAGGTTAGCCACAGCCTCAGGAAACCAGATGGGCCTCTAACCTCCAGCAGGGCCACCTGTAAAGCTACTAAATTGGAGATAGTCTGAAAACAGGTGGAGAGCATGAACGCCTGGAAATAACAACAGCCACAGAAAGCAACATTTCACCTTCCCTTGACAGGACAGACATTTCTGAGACAGGCTACATCTTTCAGAGGCAAAAATACTATGTGCAACAGAACCAAGACCACCACCTCCCTCCCATAGGCATGTAAAGCCGGCCTAAAACTAACTCAGCCTCTGGAAATGAGGCTGGCCTCTTGCCTTTCTGTTTTCACTCCCGGCCTCTTAAGGTGAGACTTGAGGTTTTGCCTCTGCATTTCTTTCAGCTGCCTACACTATCTTGATTAAAACAGGCTTGAACAAGGCAAACCAAAAGACAGTACCTGAAAGGCCTTGAAGTAGACACACAGGAAGTTGTGCTATTTTGTTTTATTTTTTAACTTGAATGAGAAGCCTCATTTCTGAAAGGCATTGATGTTCCAACTTTTTTCTTTCCCAGATTTATTTCTCTGAGAGATGAAAATTTTCGTTTCTTTAAAACTGGGCACTTTTAAAGTAAAGCATTCATGATAATCGTTGCCAAAAGCAGACTAAACACGCCCTCATCCATAGCTGCAGGTTCTCAAATGTTTTACTTCGAGGTCTAGGTTTGCCTTTGTTTATGACGCTGACCACAGCAGTGGCAGGGTGCTTTGCTAAACAGTTTTCTGTTAGGCAGATACAAAAATGTCTTGGGACTCCGTAGACAAAGAATGTTGATCTCTGTAGCAGGGACGCCATGTTTGAAGAAGCATGCTCTTTCCCCTAGACCACATAATACTTCTACATTTCATCCTTACGGTTCCGTGTTCTGAGATGCCACTCATGACTCTGAGCTCTCTCCTTTTCAGGAATTGTAGACTTTCTGATCTCTTGCCAATAAAAGCCAGCAGAACAACTAAAAGCAACCTTTATACCGTCACTCACACATAATTCCAAATCTATTCCTTCAAATGGATACATCCCTATCTCTAGTGGAACTACTAGAGATGAATTCTGAGAGTCTTTTTCTGACCAGGGTTCTGGAAAATCTGGCCAAGAACAGCACTGGGCAATTAGGAGTCTCTAGTCTATCCGCTCTTAGAAACATCCTACACAAGAACCTTGCATGTGAAAGTCACATGAATAGTTGAGTCCAATATGAAATTACTTTTACATATTTTATAGATAGTTTTATCATCTATATGAGAGTTTTTTTTCCTGTAAAATAAAAAAGTCCCTAGATAATCAGAGCCATCAGACACCCACATACACTAGTTCCCACACATCATTCTCATCTGAGACACACACACACACACACACAAACATACAACTAAAACTACTGGAAAATTTCAAAGTACTCCATGAAAAAGCTGGAGAATTGTGTAGGGAAAAAATTCTGCCTGCATGTGTTTGCCCTTTAGTCTACTAGTTATTTATTTCCTATTCTTGTTGATCTCTTCTGCACTTCTTCCACCATTCAGATGCTGAGAAAATTTACAAAAAGAAGCTTGAATCTTTAATTTCCATGGTCTTGACACAAATGAGAGAGAGAGAGAGAGAGAGAGAGAGAGAGAGAGAGAGAGAGAGAGAACACTAGTTTTGTTTTTATGGCATGGTACATAGAACTTCATGCTTACATAAGCAAAGTAGAGTTTTCCTACTGGATCTCATGACCTTATGCTTTGTGTCTTTTAGTGAATCATTAAACTCACCTGAACCTTGGATTTCTTATCTTTGGAAAGAGTTAAGGATTTTTAAGGAGTTATCCTCTGCTGTGTCATCCTTAAGTCTAAATGATCTACTCTTGTATTTCAGTGCTAAATGCAGAATGATAGCTTCACCAAGAATCCACAGGTTTGTTTATTCTGAACTCTACAAAAAGTACTAGAACAGCAAATCCATAACAACTTTCAACCCTAGGGTTTTATTATCCTGTTTCTGGGAACAAAGATTCAAACTCCCTAGTCATTTGCTTCATAAATGGTACAGGACAGAAGGTCAGAAAAAGATTCTGTTCATTTGTACATAGGAAAGTGGTGTCATTTTGTCTTCCTTGCCCCATTTTTTATTTACTTATTTATTTTTGTACCAGAGATCAAACTCAGGACCTTGCACTTTCCAGGCAGGTGCTTGTGCCGCTGAGCTATCTCCCCAGCCCTTGCTTTCCCCAGTTACTGAATCTACCGTCTCTGAAGGCATTTCCTGATCCCCCCTACTGCCTTCCTCTTCCTTCACTCTTCTTTGTCCTTTCCTCATCTGTACAATTACCGAAGTGATCATGCTGTGGCATCTTGATGGAGCTTTTCCCTCCTCGTGCCCCTAAGTTCTCTTGCTCCAGTGCTGCTTGGCTCATAGAGGTTTGGCTCTTGTAGAAAGAGCAAGCAGTGACCATAAGGAACTTGCAGGGAATGGAGTCTCAAGTGCGGTGTCAGGGAGTAATTGATGCCAGTTTATTGAGTATCAAAAATAAGCTATACTTGAAAGCTGAAGAAAGGCAGGGGATAACGCTAGCGTGTGGTAAGAAATTCTTCAAGTTACTCATCTCTTCAAAGTCTTCTGCATTGTTATGTTGAACTTTGAATAAGACAATTTATACTCAGCATTTGTTCCACGGAGGGATTCTCGAGCTGTCGTGTGCCTCGGGGTCACCTAAAGAGCTGGTAAAGCACACTGTGGTCCCAGATCCAGGGATTCTAGTTTGCTATTGTAGAATAGACATTTGCATTTCCAACTAGCTTGGGTTGATGCCAATGTTAGTCTCATGCCACAGTTTCATAATTACTGTACAAGAGATAAATTCTATCTCCACTTATTTTTCTATTAAGCAATTTACCTAAAATGTCTTTATGTCTTAATCTAAATCTTCACCAGAGTTAATACCACCACCGTTGGGTGTCTTGAGTATCACAATTTCATTGAAAGGAAAAAAGCAAAATCAGTGTTTGTTGCAGGGCAGTACATAGGTAACATGCCTCAGAAGCCCCTAGAACTCTAAAAGGAGATATGGACCCCTGAACTGTATCCAAGAGCCTCTTAGTCAGAATCTCTGAGGATAAGTTGCTAGAATCTGCTAATTAGAAGTGCACCTAAACAATTTTGATTATCTCAGACTTTGAACTTTATGACCATAGATCTAAATCTAATGATCCACATGAGAATTTATCAGTTTGATCATTGTTGGTCTAAGAGTAGAAGGCCAATTGAACAAATATTTTATGAGTCGTTACTATGAGTTTATGCCCAAGAAATAGCAGCAGGAATTATATGTGTGGTTATTTCCATCTACAGAGTTTACATTATAGTTGGAGGAATGGAAGATATAAAAGTAAATGAATAAACAAATTCAAATTCAGAATGTGCTAAGTACTATCAAAACATAAAGGCAGGATTATGTAATTGCATGACTAGGAAATGATAGACAAGGTGAAATTAGTTCAGGCTAGGTAATCTCAGTGAGTGAAGATCTCTCCGGAAAGATCTTTAAGGAGACATAAGAACAGCAAGCAGGTCCCAGGCTACAGTGATATGAGAGAGAAGGGTTCTGGGCAGAAAGCAGCTATTACAAAGTACTTAGACAAGGACATTCTTGATACTCTTAAAGAAACAAGAAGACCTTAGGTAGGTGAAATACCCTAGACCAAGGAGGAACGGTTCAAGATGAGACAGAAACAGTGGGCATAAACTAAGTCCCATAGATCCTAGAAGGTATGGATTGGGATTTGTAATAGGAAGCTCCTGAAATTCGAGGCATGATGAGGAGAATCGTTGCCATTCAGACTGCATTTCTGACTCCTCTTTGCTGAGTGAAGTGTAAATTGTAAGCAAACAAGAATGAAGTCCAAAGACTGATTCGAAAGCCACTGTAATAATTCAGGAAAGAGATGATGAGGCTTAGAGCAAGGTAATGAAGTGGGGAAGAAAGAAATGAGTGGATTTTGAATGTGTTGCAGAGCTGGTGTTTGTAGGAATCTATTACATATTAGATGTAGAGAATAGAAAAAACAAGAGGAGCTAATTTGAGTGATTAAATACTTATTCATTATATGTTCAATTCACAATTTGCTATTATGTTTGCTATAGAAGGTTAGACAACCGAACAGTGTGACTTTATGATTACTTAATTTTCACAAGGTAATGGCAAAATTTAAGAATTTGATAAGGGAACTGTAAAACTGGGTATTTTTTGATATTACATATTAGGATTATTAAAGTGTTGAGATGAGACAAATGAAGAAGCCATATCTTTCTGTGCAATGCATAAACCTTACCCAACTGTGGACAAGTAGGGTGTTTGAGTTCAATCTCAGGTCTTTGGACCATCTTAAAAATCCTCAAATTTCCCACAGAAATCTTTAAATTATGCTTAAATTTCAGTGAAAAATCTAAAAAATTAACAAAAGTATATATTTATATGAATTTATATTATATTAAAGTACACATTTACTTGGTTGAAGCTAAAAAAAAAAAAAAAAAAAAAAACCAAAAAAAAAAAAAAAAAAAAAAAAAAAAAAAAAAAAAAAAAAAAAAAACCCTAGCAAATAAAGATCAAACCCTGTTGGCCTGCACAGTAATTGAAAAGAGAAATAGAGTAGGACAGTTGTGTTGCTTCATAAAACACAATGAGATAGTAATAACAACTACAACAATAAAGCAATGTCAAACTTAAAAGAAATATTTTTGTTACAGTGCTTTAACCAAAAATAGAATATGGAAAGGATTTAAACAGAAAAAACAGTTAAACACATGGCACTATTAATTGCTGTGGCTTATTAGCACCATAAGAAAATGATGCAAATACTCATGTAGTTCTATTAAATTGTCTTTACAATTCAGTAGCAAGGAAAGGAGTTAACATGCATAGGGTCTCTGTTGTGAGCTTCCCACGGGCACTACTGCTAACTTATGAAATTATCATTCCACTATTATGAGGTAGGATTTTCATCATTTTACAGGTCAAGCTGATATCTAGAAAGATTAAGTGATTACATCAATGCAAAGGATGATTTAAAAAGTTGGGGAAAGAAGGTCCTCAGCAGGTCAATACTGCATAAATCTCCCTGGAGGACATTTTGACAGACTCTGAAGGAATACAGAATGTGCAAATCCTTTATCTTAGCTATACCTTTCAGATATTTATGCTACAAAGTTTCTTGCCATCTCCCCAGCCCTTATGCTACAAAGTTTCTTGCAAATTTATACTGAAAGCAAGTGAATTTTCAGGCAAAATTCATAGTAGTCAGTGGAAGAAAGCCTAAACCAACAGATCATGCCCATCTCAGAGGCCTTTGGTACAAGAATGAAAGAGGCCCACCTTGCACAGCAGTGCTCAGCATACAGAGCTACGAAAGGTTTACCTTTTGGAAGGTGACGTGAAATTGTGTGTTATTTGTACCTGTATAAATGACTCATATGTTATTTATGTAATTAAAATATTTACATCTGTTTAAAGACATGAAGGGAGAGGGAAACCTGCTCAAGCTCATACTTTTAGTAAGTGTTTGATCCCCAAGTCGTCAGCTTCAGAAAGTGTTCTTCCTATTGCACTCCCTGCTGCTCTGTGGTTTCTGTGTTTTCTCTCCTATGTTGTTGCTCCTGTATCTTTCTCTTCTCTATGTCTTGATTTGTTATCTGAAGTTTTTACGACATCTTTTGACTCAGAAGCCTCCCTTTCTTCTCTAGAGGTGAGCTTCCAAAAATATCTCTGACAATAGTCATGATCATAATAGAAGTAACAAACATCTAATGGAATGGAATATATTCTCTGTATTCAGTTTTTTTTTTTTTTCTTTCTTTCTTTTTTTTTCTGGTATTTTAGGGAAGGGTCTACAGGGTGTTCAGGGTCTCACTACTAGATTGGACTCATAGTGATCCGCCTATTCAGAGCCTCCTATTACAGGTGTGCACCACAACCAAGCTCAGTCTCAACTGCTGTCTCAGCATGTCCTGGGGGCAAGTCCAGGGATCAAAGCCCAGGCCCTCACTTTAATCCACTGAGCTGTTTGGCTGGCCCTTCTGTTTTCAATTTATGTACATACTGTGACACTTCTAGCAACCCTGGAGGTGATTGCTTTATCTTTCTCTCCTTAGACGCATACTAAGAACTGTTCCATCTAGGCATAGCAGGGAAACTGTCTTCCTTGATGGCAATCATGGTCCTTTCTGTAACACAGTATGACTGTGCCTGGTCCATTAAACCTTCATAGTTTTAGTAGGAAAAAAAAAATAGCTTCTAGCTAGAAGGACTACTGCTCAGGCCAGTTCCCCTGATAAACATTTTCCTGTGTTTCTCCCTCTTTCTTTAAAAAAAAAAAATTGTCAAAGTTGATCACATTGAATTAGACAATGGAATAGTGGCTATCAGAGGTTAAGGAGGGTATGAGAGAGGAAAGATGCAAGAGATAGGTTAATGGGTACAAAGACACACTTAATGGAAGAATAAATTCTTGTGTACACAGAGAAAAGAGATAGTGGTTAACAGTATCCTATAAATCAAGGTAACTAGAAGAGAAATTTTGAAAATGCTTATCACAAGGAAATGATAAATGCTAGAGATGATGGATAACCTAAATATCTTGACTTGATCATTACATACTATACAACCCAATACATCACACCATAACCCATAAATATGTGCATTTATTATTTAGCATTAAAATTAATTTTTTTAAATCTGTCTTTCATAATTAATCCAAATTGGGTGTCCTTAATCCAAAAATTGAAAATTTTAAAGGTCTCAAGATCTGAAATTTCTCACACTTCTGCCTGACACCAAGTGGAAAGTGTAACACTTGATCTCATCTGATAGGTTGCAGTCAGAATACAGGTGCACTAAAAAGAGGGTTAGCATTATCTTTAGACTTTGTGCCTCAAGTGGATATGGAACATCAATGAATCTCTTGTTAACACCTCGGTCCCACTGCTAAGGTTGTGTGCCTGCAAATATTTCAAAATCCAAAGCACTCTGCATCCTTAGCACTTGCAATAATGGTGCTCCGAGTGTATAGCACCTGTTGAATGTAGAGTTTTGGGTTTATCTGTCAGGCTGGTTTATTTTGTCTAGTTTGTTATCAGTATTTGCTAATATTTAAAAATCGGAAGGTGTCGTAGAAAAACTTAGGCTTACTCTTGCACACTTACAATGCTGAGGAGCTCTGTAGCAGCCACCCCTCTGGGACAGGCACTCTGTCCTGCTCTCCACAGGCCCAGGCGCCCAGCCTGATGGATAAGCGCGTGCTCCAGCCCGGCTCCCATAGACAGCTGAGTTTGCAGCATTTGTTTGTCTCTCAATTTGCTCCTTCTCTAAGGCTTCTGCAGTATGAACATTTATGCCTTCTTTGCTCATAGATGTCATTTTTCCAGGTTATATTGATATTACTTTAGAAGTGGGATCAAAGAATTTCTATGTATTGATTTATACAAAATACTCATTATTCCCCTAACAAATAAAATTTCAACCAAGAAAACTTCTACATATGTATTCTAGTATTTCCTAACTTCCTATATGAGTACACTTTTAAACTAACTTCCAAGGCCTGGAGAGATAGCTTGGTGGTCCTAGCACCTGCCTGGCAAGCACAAGGATCCAGGTTTGATCCCTAGTTCTGCATGCTGTGCAAGCCCTGAGTTCACGCTGTGCCAGCCCCTGACACCAGGGGTGGTGGAGCACAGCTGTAATCCCAGCGTTGGAGAGGCTGAGACAGGAGGATCACTGACTAAGCTGCATAGCAACACCCTGTACCAAATAAATAAATAAAAGAATAAACAATTTTAAAAAAAAATAACTTTCAGGATTGGAAGAAATAACATTCCATTACTGCCTTCTGTCCAAATATGTCCTGCCTTACAGTTCAAAAGAGTGCTCTGAAGGCCGGCCAAATAGCTCAGCAGATTAAAGCTCCTGCAAGCAGGCACAGGGGCCAGGATTCCCATGCCTGCCTCGCCTGCCCTCGGGTGCACTGAGAGGCAATTGAGACTGGGAGTGGTGGCACCCACGCCTGTAATCCCAGCTCTTGGGAGGTGGATCACTAGTAGTGAGATCCTGTAGACCCGTCCCTAAAAATAAAAAAAAAAATTAAAAAAAAAGAGTGCTCTGTGTTCTCTTATCTCATAAACTGATTTTGTTCCCTTTTTAAGTCTTTAAATATCTAACATGCTTAAAATGTTAAAGTTTATCTTTGGTCGGTTTCTTGTTATGTAGCTCAGGCTGGCCTCAAGTGCATAATCCTCATGCTGCATCTTCCCAACTGTGGGGATTATACCACTCCCAGCTCAGCTTTTAATAATTACCATTATTTATAACTAGAGAAAAAAAAGAAATATCTAAAGGTCAGCAAATTCTGGTAAAATTATTAACTAATTCAAGTTTTTTGTTATTTTATAAATGGAAGATAAAATTATTTATGATAAAAATTTACATTTTGTGATCATAGATAATTTTTTAATATCCAAAATGTGTTCATTAGGATGGCCTCCCACTCATCTTGATTGAGCGTACTGTTAGTGCTGCTTCCTCCTGAAGGAACATCCTTCTGTGAGCCTGGCTTTCCCTCCTGTAGGCTGGCACAGGACAGTGGAGCAGCCAACACACAGAAGTACCGTCTGTGCGTGGCTAAAGACCATGATTTTATAACATCCTGCGCACTTCACGTCCATGAAGTAGGAACTGGGGCTCTGCACCAGGCGCTTCTTCTTGTGCTTCCTCTTCCCCTCCTCCAGAGAGGGATGAAGGAGATCTTTTCTGAGAGGCATGTTCTTGTGGGCAGGTCATCACCACCAGAAAGGCAAAGTTGAGGAGGTTTTTTGTTTTTTATTTTATTTTTTGGCGGGCTCTGGCTGCCTTAAGGGCAAGTCTGATAAGGCAGATGGAGCTGGGGAGCTGGGAATTGAACCTTGGTATCCTGCACCTTACTGTGTTTGCATAAGTAGGCTCTTAAACAACTGAGCTAACTGGCAGGCCCCCTAGATAATTACATAGCCAATAAAGTTATTTTGGAAGGAAAATTTTAAGAATCAAAAAATATTTAAAGGCATGGAATGCTGAAGTGAGTTCTGATATGCAGGGCTTTACCATAGTGAACAAAGCCTTTCTTATTTTTCTCTCACTGATCCGCAGATTTGTTTTGAGCTCTACCTCCTCACCTTTGTTGTAATTTCTGCTTTGATTGTCTATCCAAACACTGACGTTTCAGTATTACTTTTCTTTCCATTTTGATGGGCTGGTCTAAACTGAAAAACATTTTCTTGGTAGATAGTTTTCAAAGCGAAGGCCTTCTTACTAATACAGTTACACTGCTTTGTTTTCAGCGAAATTAGTTTTCAAAATTTCCCTTCCACCATGGTTTACAAATCCTATGAAGATAAGAACAGAGTTTTTGAATTAGGCCAAGGAAAAATTCCGTAAGTGTTTTTGGATAATTCTATGATCCAGAAGTTTCTGGTCCCTACACTTAAGGTTGCTGAGGAGCCTCTGGAGTTTTTAAACATATCTTAGTATGCATCACACTATCTACTTATATACCTGTATTGTGTGTGATATTCTATGCCAGATCAAATATCAATTATAAGAGAAATGACACTCAATTTTTTTGCGCTAAACAAAGTGCTGTATTTCTAGTACTTTTGTAAAAGAAATACATCATAAACAGAATGTCTTATGAACAAATGAAAATTCCTCATCAAATATGTAAAAATGCCAGTTAAATTGTAGTAACTTTTTATCACTGTTAATCCTTTTGTAAATAATTTTATTGAGAAACAAATATCCATGAGATAGTTTCACAACCAATTACTCGCACATTTTCAAGAATTAATACATTGCATATTGTCATAGTGGTTATTCTTTGTACAAGATGTAGACATGATATCCTGCCTGAAACACTATTATAACAAACCTCTCTATTCATTAAGAGAATGGAGCTGTATATCTATCTTAACTATTTTGAGTATACAGATACAAAAGGGTCATTCATTTCTATCCCACTTTTTTGGTTAGTTTTGTCAGAGATGGGCATTCCGTTGTCATTTAAATATTGTAGGTGCTTGAATTCAACAGAATCTCCCAAAATAGTCTAGTAGTCCATAATAGTAGTAGGTTTTCCATAAAACTGGCAATGTTTGCTTTGTCTTGATCTTAACCATCCAGCAGAAATGTATGAAAACGAAGTATAAAAAGTAGAGCCACATTAATATGCTGAGCTGTAAAAAGCTCAAGCCAACAACTTTGGACCTTGCCAGTTTTGTTAATCCTTCTAAGAGCAAAAAATGTGCTAATACACAGTGCTGGTGAAGTTATGGGAAAACGAATATTCTCCTGCGCTACAAGACAAGTGACTCACTAAATCTCACTCCATGCCTTGTTTACCAAAATGTTTAATATGTGTTTCCTCTGACTTAGCAAATTAGGGAGTTTATTACATAGGCACATTTTTGCCTTTGGTGAAAGTCAGTTGACCAAAGAGTAGTTTTATAATTATAATTAGTTTTATAATTATAATTCCCTGAATTATCAAAAAGTAGGAAACAACCTAAAGTCTCTTAGAAGATTAAACATGGAGTTACATGCCAATTCTTCAAGGTACTCTATATACCAATAGAAACAGAAATGGATCCACACAAAAGCTTTTCTATTTTTTTTTTGGCAGACTGGGGATTGAACTCAGGCCCTTCTGCTTGCCAGGGAAGCACTTATTCCACTGAGCCATCTCTCTGGCTCTCCACACAAAAGCTTGTACATGAATGTTCATAGCAATAGTCTTTATTGTAACTAAAATATAAGAACAATTGAAATGGACATCAACTGATGGATGGATAATAAATGTGATAAGAGTCACACAATGGAATATAATTTTGCCACTTAAAAACAATACAGGGCTACGGAGACAGCTCAGCAGTCTAAGTGTCTGCCTGGCAAGTGCAAGGACCCAGGTTTGATGCCCAGAACTGCATACCATGCCGGCCACTGAAACTTGGCATGGTAGCCTGTAATCCCAACGCTGGTGAGGCTAAGAGCAAAAAATGTGCTAATAAAGGAGGATCGCTTTGAGTCTGAACTGCATAGTGAGACCTTGTACCAAATTAATAAATAAATAAATACAAGCAAACAAAACAATGCAATGCTACAATATGCTGTATACTTGAAACAGAAAATACTGCAAAAAACCCCAAAACTGTCACAAACCCTCATATAATTCTACTAATATAAAACATCTAGAAACAAAAAGAAAACTGGCAGTTGCCCAAGAGAGAAGGCTGAGTGGGGCAGGGATAGAGAGTAACCCTTAGTAAGTGCATGGGTTTTGGGGGTGACCCATGTGTTTTAAAATTAGATCATGGTGCTGGTTGCACGATTAAAACAGTACTAAGGGCTGGCGAGATAGCTCAGTGGTCTAAAGCACCTGCTTTGGCGAGCTTAGGCAAGCTCTCAGGAACCATGGTTCGATCCCCAGCACCACATGCCGTGCCAGGCCCTCCCCCAGGGCAGGCTGAGTTGACCCCGTCCCCCGCAAAAAAGAGTCCGTGATGTGCAGCGAGACACTGCAATAAATAAATAAATTTTAAAAAATAAATAAATAAATAAAAATAAAAAATAAATAAAACAGTACTAAACTATAGAGTACTATATTTTAAGTCAACTTACACAATTTGTATCTATATATAAAGTTATTTTTAATAACTTAAATATCCAAGAATAATGAGATTGGTTACATAAGAGAAGAGTCCAAGTTTCATTTAAAAAAACACAAACCCAGATTGCTTTACTTGTTCCAATATAGAACAATCATTTTTTTTAAATTAAGAAAGCAGAAGAAATTGATCAAATGAGTGTAGGTGGGACTAGGCCTCAAAGCCTAAAGCAAAAACGATACCTCAGTCCTGAGGTAAACATCCCGTCTGGTTAAGGTCAGCTATTAGTCCCTAGGCAACCTTGTGTCACGTGTTACTAACTTTGTAAAAGTATAAATAAAAAGACTGTTTTATTGTGAAAAAAAATATATAGGTATACACAAGATAGGATAGATACACAGCTGCTTTCTTTTAGTTCATTGAGAAAAAAGGTTTGTGCTAATATTGTTTAGACAAGATTCCATGGCCACACCTTATCCTCTGAATAATTACTAGAAAAACAATGTACAGCCAGGCATGGTGGCGCATGCTTGTAATCCCAACACTCGGGAGGCTGAGGCAGGAGGATTGTTGTGAGTTCGAGACCAGCCTGAGCTACAAAGTGAGCTTAAGGCCAGCCTGAACTGCATAGCGAGACCCTGTCTCAAAAAAAGACAAAAAAAAAAAAAAAACAATGTACAATGTGTTAATTATTATAACTATTCTACTATCCTGTTTTGAAACATTTCATTGCTATTTTATCTTTTTCTCATTAAAATGGACAAAAGAATACATTAAAAAGTAAATAAATAA
This sequence comes from Ctenomys sociabilis, assembly GCA_004027165.1. Taxonomy (NCBI): domain Eukaryota; kingdom Metazoa; phylum Chordata; class Mammalia; order Rodentia; family Ctenomyidae; genus Ctenomys; species Ctenomys sociabilis. The sequence continues at coordinate 61,573 of PVKA01007278.1, forward strand.
AATTACAAAAGCAACCCAAGCAAGCTGACACACACATATAATCCTAGCATCCAACAGGGATGAGGCAGGAGGATTGCCCTGAGTTTAAGGCCAGCCTGGGCTACAGAGTTAGTTGGAGCCCAGTCTGGAATACAGGAGGCTCCCCCATCTCAATTTTTTTTTTTTTTTAAATAAATGAAGCTGGGGGTGGTGGATCATGCCTGTAATCCCAGCACTGAGCAGGTGGAGGCACCAGGGTCGCCAGAGTTTGGGGTCAGCCTGGGCTGCACAGTAAGGTCAAGGCCAGCCTGAACTGCATAGGTCAACCTTGTCTAAAAAAAAAAATTAAGAAAAAACAAAAAATTTAAGTTGAAAAAGCAAAGCACAGAAAACAGTCTGTACCATGGATCTATATATTTCTTGAGAGATATATGAGAACAGGGGTCACAATAGTTTCCCTTGAGGCTGGAACCCAATACATGGAAGTTTAGAACATGAGCTGTCCTTTTCAGCTTAAATATTTTACTACATGTAAGCTTGTTTTGCAGTGGGCTTTAAATATGTTTTCCCAAAAAAAGAAAATCCAAATCATTAAATCATCAAGTGCTTTACTAGATCTGATGTTTATATACTTATGCATCTAAGTATGTACATCTTGATAAACCTGTCATTAAACCTTTTCCACCAAATAAACACACATTGATTATATTATAGATTTTACTTGTGTCCCAGTCAATTCCTGTTCAGTGATGGCAGCCCAGCAAGCCATGTATATATATTCATATAATATGTGCACATGCAGCACACTGCAAGGCATATGTCGACATTAATACTAAAGTCAACCCTCAGAAGAGATTGTTTAACTATGACAAAAATAAGTAAGTCCATGGATAAGTAATCTATTGCAAATAGAAAATGGGTGCCAAACCACTTACTTCCCTGTGCTCTGTGCATGATGCAGGGCTCCCCAAGCCACATTAGGCTGCCGGGTGTTGACACAAAGGACAGCAGCCCAGCCTCCACACACCTCAGTGCGGCAGGGAGCCTTCCCAGCCTTGCTTTCTGTGTAACGGTCAGGTGTGTACCGTGAGCATGTTGTTTCTGTGTAAGTGAAAATTTACAATTTGCTGTAAAAAAGTTTATCCAAGTCCTTATATTGAGTAAATTGGCTGTAAAAAAAGAAGAACAAAATCAACTGGTACCAAGTGGGGGGTAAGACAAAAATGAAGGTACAATTGTGCAGTTTTGTTTTTGTTTTTCTAGAGGCAATAAGATCATGTTTAAGGGCCAGCCAAGTAGCACAGTGGATTAAAGCACCTGCACACAGGCAGGGGAGCCGGCCGGGCAGGGTTCTATCCCTGGGTCTGTCTTGCCAGCCCTACCCCCCGGAGTGGGGGGGGGCACTGAGACAGCAATTGAGAATGGGCGTGGGGGCACACAGCTGTAATCCCAGCACTCAGGAGGCTGTAAACAAGCAGATCATTATAAATCTGATCTAATAGTGAGACCCTGAACACCCTGAAGACCCTTCCCTAAAATATACAAAAGCAAACAAACAAAAAAAGATCATGTTTAAAATGGAAATTGTATTTTAAATGATAAAAAATGAGCAGCCAGGGGTGGTAGTGCACACCTGTAATCCCAGCTCTCAGGAGACTGTGAGGCAAGAGGATCTTTGGGAGTCCACCATCACGGCTGGACTACATGGTGAATTCAAGGCCAGTCTGAACTGTGTAGCAAGAACCCATCTCAGAAAATCAAAAGAAAAAGAATAAAGAGAACACAGTGAGCACTTAATAGCTGTTTCTTGTTTGGTGAAAGTGAAGGGACCAATAGTTACATGAGGAAGGAGCTGTGCAGGGAACCCAGAGCAGCAGCTAGCTCTGGCGGGGCGGGAGGCACCAGAACAAAGGAAGTAAGAAACATACAATGACAAGCTATAGTAGAAGGGAAATTTAAATTAGAATGAACTGCAAGCTGGAATTAACAGTCTCACACACTTAGTAAAATAGAGGTTAAGGTGACTGATGGCAAATGAAAAAGGCAAGAGAATGAATCTAGAGATAAGCAGAGGTTTAAAAATGCCCATGGTGCTGCAGTCCTTGAAACTCTCCCTTATGTCTCAGCAAAATGTCCTTTATCTCCTGGCAAAACACCCTCAGCGTAGTTCCTTGTTTGTCTCATTTGAGAGTACCAGATTGCAGATGCCCCTGACCAACCTTGCTGGGCCACCCTGACTGCCTGGGAGACCAGCCCCACTCAGTTGCAGTGGCCCACACCCCTGCGTGATCCTGTCGTACTGGAAGGAGAAATTCTAAGTGGGTTTTTAAGCCACAGACTGACTAGACAACCCCAACAATCCCTGGGCCACTTGTCCTTTTCCATGTTTTGTATGTTAACGTCCTTTTTAAAGCTTATTTCAAATTCCTCAGTTCCAGTTCTGGACCCCACCCACCCAATCATCCACATTAATCATCATCTTTACGAACTCTCCACTGACTTCTGAATGTCTACATTCCAGCTCTCAGGTTTCCAAAATCAAATTCTAAAGCAACACAAATTTAGCATCCAAAATACCCATATTTGTGAACGTATTATATATTTTTTTTAATTTATATATTTGGTATAGGGTCTCTCTACGCAGTTCAGACTCCTAATGATCCTTCTGTTTCAGCCTCCCCAGTTATAGGTGTGCACCATCATGACCCATTTCAGTGGCCAGCTCAGTGTGGGCCTACACAGCATGCAGTACTGGGGATCGAACCCAGGTCTTTGCATTTGCCAGGCATGCACTTAGACTGCTGAGCTATCTCCCGAGCCCCATACGAACTTAATAGTCTCTACAACCAATTCTCTCTTACATGAAACTCAAAATACAGAGTCATATGGAGAGGAAAGATACAATTGAGACAGCTGGATTTAACCCAAACCTTAGAAAATTTTGTTAAAGTGTTTATTTGAACTTGCCAAATCTTTCCATTTCTTTTCTTTGAGGAGCAAGAGAACATAGAAAGAGCTGTGACATTATAGGAAATTTGTCTCTCATTATCTTACTGTAGTTCAATCTCTATCTACTTCTTTCCATAAGAAAAAAGACTTTTGAGAATCTCCATTATAACCAAATGTGTTGTAGTATGCTTTATAAAGTCCAGATTGATATTTTTAGAGTTAATCATATAAAATATACCTGTTTTATAGGCCCAGAAAAACTAAGGTGCTTTTCCTTGAAATTATTTTGTATGCATGCAAACATATTGCTTACGGTATTTGAATGTAACCATAGATTTTGCAAAGCAAAACTGTTTCACTGGTACCAGCTAGTGTCATATGCTTTAGCATATGCTCATCCAGTCTTGATGAGAAGCAGAACGTTCAACAGTGTTCAGTGCCTCACTAAGTTTTGGATTACCTTTAGGTTTTTGAAAAACAATTTTTATTTCAAATCCAACTAAATGCTGTCTGTCTCTCATCCCTGCTTGCCTCTGGCTATGGTAGTGGCCAGATGACCACCTGCCACTAAAAACCTACTTCCAACTCCAAACCCAGTTTGCAATTGCACACTTTCTGGGTTTCTCAGGCAACTATACCCAAGGGAAGGAGAATAGATTTTAGGCAAGGAGAACATCCAGGATCCAGCCTGGATGCCTTATCAAAAATTCCATCAGGGGCTGAGGAGATAGCTCAGTAGAATAAGCACCTGCCTGACAAGCGTAGGGTCCTGAGTTCAATCCCCGGTTCTGAAAAAGAAAAAAAGTTTCTTCAGTCTTGGTCTATGTAGAAAGACTCTTTGGCTTCCTAGAAAGACCACTGTCAGTGTTTCCAATTCAAAGCATTCATCATTTCCCCCAAACATGGGGATGTCTCACCCCCACACCTTAGTTTACTTTCCTTCAGTAATCTGTCCTGCTTGTCAAGATATTTTTCAGGAAAAAGAAGTTAAGAAGTGGCCAATAAATTTTTCTTCTCCTTAAACAAATCATTTATTAATGTCTACTCTTAAAGACTTAGTCTCTTCTGACACAAATTTACCAAACTATATTTGAAATAAATTAAAATAATTAGGTAAGTTTTTATCTGTCAGATTTACTAGAATGCTTAATGTTCATTTTACCATAAAAGTCATTCAAATTAGTAAGTGCAGCCAGGCATGGAGGCATACATCTGCAACCCCAGCACTCTGGAAGCTGAGATAGGAGGATCTTTGCAAGGTCAAGACCTGCCTGGGCTACGAAATGAGCTCCAAGCCAGCCTGAACTACGTAGCAAGACTGTCACACATGGGGCTGGGCGTGGTGGCGCAGGCCTGTAATCCCAGCACTCGGGAGGCTGAGGCAAGAGGATTGTTGTGAGTTCGAGACCAGCCTGAGCTACAAAGTGAGCTTAAGGCCAGCCTGAGCTGCGTAGTGAGACCCTGCCTCAAAAAGACAAAAAAAAAAAAAAAAAAAAAAAAAAAAAAAAAAAAAAAAAAAAGACTGTCACATATACACACAAGAATAAAATTAATAAGTGCAGTCATGCACATAATATTTAGTCAGCAACTGTGATATATGAAATACAATATATGTTACTGATATAAAGAATAAGTAACGCACAATATGTAATAATAAGTAACATTCCTTATTGTAAATTAAGGCTAATTAACTTAAATTCCATATAGCCAGTTCTTTAGTAGTCAATCTATCAGGTATAATTAATGAATGAATGTAGCTCCGACCAGAATGTTGACTGATATTTTCCCTTATGTTAGCAAGCAGGCAAATGTGAGAAAAGAAAGATACATGTGAGAACTCATTTGTCATGATTGTGAGTGACTACTTGGTTGAGTTGGATAAGAGCAATTCACCATAAACAGCCAAATACAACAAAAATGTTTCCTTAATTTGTATGCTATTCAAATTACACAACCAACTCTAATCTGTGTAACCTTTGCAACTCTAATGATCAACACAGTGAATCAAGCCTAGTTTTACAGTGCTTCTAGTTTCCAGAGGATAAATGCTTACTGTATCAAAGTTCAACCTCCCATAGTGAGGTCACCCAATGAAAAGTATAAAAGAGAGGTTGGTATTATGCACTTATACAGTCTTTCCAGAACTTATAGCTGTCTTACTACAATTTGTATGTATTGAAATTATATTCATTTAGTTATTAATCTACCTCCCTAAATCCATGACAGGGGAATTTTTTTTTTATCTCTATTTCTAGTGCCTAGAACAGAGATTTACATATAGGAGGCACCCAGTAAGGATTTATTAAATGTAAAATTAAATTTACAATCTGCCCAGCCCTGCCCTCATATGCTAGAGTTACATAGCTAGATCATGAGTCCTCATGATGTGAGTGACCACTTGGCTACATTGGATAAGAGTAATTAATCATATATAGCCCATGGTTATACCGACTTTCTCATTCAATTTATTGTCCTGAAGTCATTCAAGCCTATGAGGTGGCACTATTGCTGTGTGCTGTGTACAGATAAAACCAGAGAATGACTGATCCAAGTCACTGAAGGTAAATGTTGGAGTTAATGTGGGCTTTCTCACTCCCCTTCACAATAGGTTCTTACAGCCATGATTCCTGTGAAGAGGAACCTCAGGATGAGTGCTGTGCTGCAGATTTAAGGGTCATCAAGCCTGATTACAACACATTATAGAGACAATCTACAGGGACAGATAGGTTAACTGGCATGTTTAATTGTATAGAGAAACTTTAAAGGCATTTTATAGAACAATTGGAAGCTTTGGGAAGAAAGAACTTTGAAGAAATTCTACAAGTGATTAAATGAAGGAAATATTAACTCCAGGAAAATGATAAGTTGAATGAGAAAGCCAGTGTAACCATAGAACACTGGCTTGGCAAAGTGCAATATTTTTAATTCATAATAATGCAAACAATGCATTCAAATTTCATCAGAAATAGCCATGGCACCAGGCTGTTCATGCCTATGGTCCCAGAACTCTGGGAGGCTGTGGAGCGAGGACCAAAAGTTAGAGCCTAATACACTCATTTAATGATAATTGGTGTCAACATTTAAAAAAATAATTAAGGGCTTGAATATAGTTTCATGTAAAGCCTTAGTTTGAGTCATCAATATCCCCAGCGCCAGAGTTATCTATTTTGGAAAGAGAAGAGCAAAATTCTACATCTACCAAATAGAGAGTCAATGATCTTCTCATAAATCATAAATCAAATTATAGCCATGCAGATGTAATAATAGAAGTATGGGGATAAATGCAAAGGAAATATCTAGAATGTTAACATCATCATCTCCAGGAGGAAGGACACAGTCCTTTTCTGCTATTGTTATGTTATTTGGCATTATTATGCTTATAATATATGCTAATCATATGCTAATTTCCAAACATCTAATTTTTTTTTATTAATTTTATTGAGAAAAATTGCAGTGAGACAGCTTCAAACAGGTTGATAGGAGAGTTACAACAATTAATACACTGCATATTGTTGTCTTTGCAGTAGTCATTCTTAGCACAGGATGCAGACATGATATTCTGTCCAAACACTATTAGTACAAATCTTTCTTCTTATTGAATTAAGAGAAAGTAGCTATATATCTACCCTAACTATTTTGTATATGTAGATACAAAATGGTCTTTCATTTATACAACCTTTTTTCTTTACTTTTGGGAGAGATGGCTATTCCATTTCCATCCAAATATTGTAGGTGCATGAATTAGGCAAAATATTTCAATATAGTCTGGTAGTCCACGATAGTAGTTAGTGGGTTATCCACAGGACTGGCAATGTCCAAGTCTGAACATCTCTTATTTTAATAAAAAGTAAAATTAAAGCAAGAAAATAGGCCTCTTTTCTATGTTGTCAAAGACTCAAAACATGACACTACCAATGTAGATGGCATATAAAAATAAGCACTTATGTACTCACTGATGAAGCTGTCTACTGCTATCTCTCTTGGAAGATCATTTGATATTTTATTTCAAATGCCTTAAACAAAAATTGTGTTTGGCCATTACTACTTATTGAGTTTATTCTAAGGGAAAATGTATTTAGTCATCTTTTATCACAGAAAAAAAGAAATAACACACATACATAATATTTTGCTTCTAAGTTTTTTTTGAGATCTAAACACATGTGCATCTTTATGGGTACATTATGAAAGATAATTCAATACATGTATGCAATTTGTCATCAACTCAAGGTAATAAACATTTCAGTTTTGTCAGATATTAATTATTTCTATGTGGGGGCCAGTGAGATAGCTCAGCGGACTAAAGCACCAGCTTAGGCAAGCTTCAGCAAGAACAGGGACCACCGTTCAATCCCTGACACTACATGCCACACCAACTCCACCCCACAGGGTGGGCTGATCTGGCCACAGAGTCTGGGAGTAGTGGTGCATGCTTGTAATCCCAGCACTGGAGAGGCTGAAAGCAGAAGGATCACCAGGAGTCAAAGCTACATAGTGAGACCCTGCAACAACCAAATACATAAAAATAAATAAATTTTAAAAATTATTTCTATGTTTTGGGAACTTTCAGACTCTTCTAGACTTTTTTTTTAATCCATGGAGATTGCTGTAGCCAATAATACTGTGCTGCAGGACAGGATTATTAAAAACAAAATCAATTCTTCATCTTTAACAGTCGTCCTGCCCCTGTCTAACTGCTTGCTGCCCACTCCCTCTCCTCCGCCCTGTCTCCAGTAATCATTTAGGGTTCACTTTTACTTTTGCACAAATACGTAAGGTCAAGTGATGCTTTTAATCATGGCATCTATTTAAAGAAAAAAACTATACAATTATTAAAAAATATAATGAAAAATCTAGCAGAAGGGCTGGGGAGATGGCTCAGTAGAATAAGTGCTTCCCTGCCAAGCACAAGGGCCTGAGTTCAATCCCTGGTTCTGCCAAAAAAATTTTTTTAAAAAATCTAGTGGAAAAAATGACTTTATTTTGCTTTTCTTCTTTAAAAGCATATATTTATACTAAAATTCTAAAATTCATTCAACCTAATAGCACAGAGTTGGGATTACGGATGTTATATATTTAATTGTGTTAATTTCTTTTTTTTTCTTTCTTTTTTTTTTTTTTTTTGTCTTTTTGAGACAGGGTCTCACTATGCAGTTCAGGCTGGCCTTAAGCTCACTTTGTAGCTCAGGCTGGTCTTGAACTCACAACAATCCTCCTGCCTCAGCCTCCCGAGTGCTGGGATTACAGACATGTGCCACCACGCCCGGCTAATTGTTAATTTCTGTAATTTTATAATGTATATAATTTTTTTCATGTCATACACATGTTTATTCAAAATCAAATATATTTATTCAGAAGATGTGAAATTAATGTGAGAGGAAAAAGAAGCACCGTAGGCGTAGAACTTCACACCCTGATCGCAGTCGGTGAACGTTCATCCCGAAAGGAGCAGACGCGGTGGATGCAAACACCTTATTTTGCCCTTGCTCGATCTCATTTTCTTCCTCATCTCCTTCCGATGAAGTCTGAGCACTAAGCGCACTCTTGCTTCGGTTTTCTCTACATATGAAACAATAAAACGCACTGGCCACAGAGTACATTTTCAGCAAGTGTGGTCTATAAAGTATGCTTTGTGTTTCAGATTACAGAATCCCCCGCAAGTGTCCTGTGCGTAGAGAGGGTGATCAGAGCATGGCAGCGCGACACACGCCCACAGTTCCTCCACTGATGAGCTCAGCGGGGCAGGTGTGGGTAGGAGTCAGGGCTGGTGGAGGTGGCCGTGGTAGGTGAGGCCCCGAAGGCTGGCTTCTTGCTCTGTGCTCCCCCTCGGGCTCTGCTTCCTGCTGCTATAGCTGGAGCAGCTTCCCCCAGCCAGGCGCTGGTACCCTGCATGTCTTTCACTGGAGCCAGGAAAAATTTCTGATCAAGGAGATTATAGGGCCACGTAGGAAAGTGATCGTTGATGTAGAGTGTGCCTAAGGAGAGTCACATGGAGAGAAAACACCCTCCCAGGCTTTCACAGAGAGCAAATCGGTCAAGCAATGGCCGCGACTCATCCGCATGACTGAAACTCACAAAGGATCTACAAACTGTGGTATGGGGTTCCAGGATAAATCATGAGGGGATTTGATTGACCTTGTTATATACAAAAGTTACATTTCTTATTATATAGGTCTTGCTCTATCTTGGTCTTAACCATCCAGCAGAAAAGTCCAAAAACAAACTATAAAAAGTAAAGCCATATTAATATGTTGAGCTGCAAAAGGTTCCAGTCAACAACTTCTGATATTGCCAATCATAGGGAAGTCACACTACTATTATGGATTACAGGACTATATTGAAATATTTTGCTGAATTCATGCACCTATAATTACTTAACTGAAATACTTTTCTCTGACAAAACTAAACAAAAAAAGGGGATACAAATGAAGGGGATCATTTTGTATCTGTATATTCAAAACAATTAGGATAGATATACAGCTACATTCTCTTAATTCAGTGAATAGAAAGATTTGTTCTAATAGTGTTTGTGGACAGGATATCATGTCTGCATCTTGTACAATGAATAATCATTAAGACAGCAATATGCAATGTATTAATTATTTAAACTGTCCTACTAATTGGTTTTGAAACTGTCTCATTGCTATCTGTTTCTCAATAAGATTATTTAAAAAACAAGTAAAAGAAACTTCGGACTGAGTACCCTGGAATCGCTAAGTGCATCAACCTCTCTTCCTTCACGCTGTGAGTGTTGGGCATGGTGTCGCAGGGGGCAAGTGGCTGGAGCAGGATCCATGTTCTATGCCACTGTATCTTTAAACATTGAGCAACGTATTGAATCTGTGGTTCAAATGAAGCAACCATGAATTATCCCCAAGCCAAAGGGCTTACTAAGGAACAGATATCTGTACAGAAAAGTGATGCAAGAAATGTTGAGAGGCAATTCTGGCTACGTGTGATTTCTACTATTTGTTGTTTTTTTTTTTTTTTAATAAAGACTAACACCATTTTATTGGTGGAATGTAATACCCCACTGTCACAAAACAGATCACCTAGCCAAAAATCAACATGTATTGAAGCTAAGCCAAATGTGCAGACAAATGTACAGTTTAGATTATTCAACTACACAACATTAGAATACACAGTTTTCTAAGATTCACAAGGGACATTCTCCAAATTAGACCACATACTACCCCATAGAACATGCTTAAGTAAATGCAAAGCATTGGAAATATCTCATCCATATTATTAGATCATAGTGCAGTGAAATTGGAAATCAACTGCTAAAGAAACCACAAAAAACTTTAATATGGGAATTAAGTAACACCATGCTGAATTATCAATAACTCACAGATAAAATTGAAGAAATTAAGCAGGATCTACGATTAAATAATAATGCTTATTTAACATGCCAGAATTTATGAGAAATTTTTTAAATTTATTTTTTATTTTATTGAAGTACAAATATCAATCAGACAGTTTTAAAACACCTTAACAAGACAGATTCGATAAATTAATACATTTCAAACTATTTTCATACTGTTTTGATATCATACAAGGTGCATACATGAAATTATACTTACAGACATTATTATAGCAGATGTCTCTTATCAGTAAATTAAGAGTGTAGCTGTTTACTTATCTTATTTTTTATACCTGAATTATATCAAAAATTCAATAATTATTTTCCTAATGGATGACCATAGTACTAGAAGCCAACATAATATCCTGTCCAACCACCATTAGTGCAAATCTTGCCTCTCATAGGATTATGTAGAAGCACAGAGTTATCTATCCCAACTGTGCTGTTTATATACACACACATCATGATTTTTTTTTCTATACCCCTTCCTTTGTCTACACCTGTCAAAGATGGGCACTCCATTGTCATTCAACTATCTTAGGTGCTTGAACTCAACTACACAATCCAACACATTCCAGCATTCCACAACAATAGTGAGTTATTCAAAGAAGTTGTCGACCACAGCCATTTACAGCACAGCTTAATATCATGGCCCCGTGACATATACTTCATTTTTATACTTTCCTGCTGGATGGTTAAGACCCAAATAGAGCAAGACCTATATACCAACACATGTACTTTATGTTTCTTATGTGGTCAGTGAAGTCCCCTCAGGGCTTATCCTATAGTTCCGTACATTATTCTGTAGTTCCTTTGTCTGTGTCATCCATGTGGACGAGTCACGGCCAACGCTCGACCAGTTTGCTCTCTGCGAGAGCTTGAGAAAAAGTCTTCTCTCCATGTGACTCCCCTGAGGTACACTATAGAACTTCAATCTTTTTCCTCTGTGGCTGCATAATCTCCCCACTCAGAAAATTTGGTGCTCAACTGAGTTTCATGATGTTGCAGTACAGGTTCTCCTATGTCCTGAGTCTTCGCTGACCTTGAAAGGCTAGAGCCAACATGTTGGTTGGCTTTGTGGCTCTTCTATTTCTCCAACTCTGATTTGTGAACTTAGGTTGTTAACCATCCAGAAGAAAAGCTGATTAGTATCCTGCAGCATATGCCATTCACTTTGCCTTAGTGGACTCAATTGATTTTAGGTGTTGTTGTACGTTTCCTTTTGTATTTCTGCTTTTCGCTTCTTATACTAGGGAGACTATATGATATTTATATGTGTGTCTGGTTTATTTCACTGATGAGTATATGATCAAGTGGCATCCACTTCAGTATAAATGCTTCAAACTTATCATTCTTAATAGCTGAGTAATACTCCATTAATAGAAATACCACATCTTTTTCAACCATTCCTCATGTGATGGACATCTTGGTAGTTTCCAAGATTTTGCTATCACACATTGCGCTGCTATAAACATAGGTACACATATGTCACTATGATACAATGTTTTCAGATCCTTTCGGAAAATTCCTAGTAGGGAGTTAGCCGGCTTGAATGGGATTTCTACTCCTACTGTTTTGAGGAGTCTCCACACTGAACTCCACAATGGTTGTACCAGTTTACATTCCCACCAGCAGTGGAGAAGTGTTCCCTTTTCTCCACAACCTCTGCAACATCTGTTGTTGGTTGACTTCCTTATGATAGCTATTCTTTCTGCAGTGACATGGTATCTCAGTGTTGTTTTTATTTGCATTTCACGAATGGCTAGCAATGTGGAGAATTTTTTCATATATTTATTTGCTTCTTTAATTTCGTCCTCTGAGAAGTGTATATTCATCTCAGATGCCCTTTTCTGAATTGGGTCTTTAAATCTGAAGGCCCTGTTATATCTTAGTTCTTTATATATTCTAGACAGTAGTCCTCTGTTTGATCGCTTATTAGTTAGGATTTTTTCAAAGTTTGTGGGTTGTCTTTTCACTCTGTTGACAATTTCTTTTTCACTCTGTTGATAATTTCTTTTTATAATGTATATAATTTATCTGTGAAATTAATGTTTTAGTGTTTTAAAGTCACACCTCAAATAAAATATAACATTAAAGATTCAAAGAGATTGTCAAGACAAATAAAAGTATGTTCCTTGTAAAAGTTGGTATGAACACTGAATTTTTTTTGGTTGGTCCAAAATAATGGGTCCAAAGAAAACAATCTATATTTGTAAAATCACAAAGAATGGGATAAAAAGTTGTCATGGGCATGTTCACAAAAATCTAGAGTACTAAAACTAAGATTTGTAGAAGCTTAGAAAAGGTGATCAATTTTCTTTTTTTAGTAATAAGAATTAAACTCAGGAATTTATATCATGAAATGGAGCATTTCAAATGTCATGTGCCATGACACTTAAGATATTAGATATTGTAAAGCATTACTTCAACTTAAGATGCATTTCTGGCATTATTATGTTTGAGATTCTCATTTCTGCAATCTTGGAAGGGCCAGTTCTTGTATTTTAAAGATTTGCCTTAATTCACGACACTATTTGCTTTGCTTCTTAGGTATCAGCAAAGGCCAGATGTCTTACTCTACAGCTTCCCTTCCACCGACTCCATCATCCCAGCGGCCCAGCCAACCTCCCTTGCCAGCGTCTCACCCATCACAGCCTCCAGCCCCAAGCCTCCCTCCCAGAAACATTAAGCCTGCCTTTGACCCAAAGTAAGGAAAGATTATCTTGTGATTTTTTGGTGATATCTTGCCATAGATTTTCAAATTATCTGTGGTTGAGTGCTGAGGGTTCTTCATGATATCTAGGGCACATTTGCAGCCACTAGCAAAGAGAAGGCAGCTCTCACACTCATACCATTGTAAGTCTGAATGTCTCATGTTTATCTGTTTCATGTTGGGCTTCCCCTTAAGAGTGCATCTGAAGAAAATTTCTACCACCTTTTCAGAAGTTCTGAGGGGTTTTGGAAGTCAGGCACCTCCACCATCACCTCTACTGTCACTATGACCACCATTATAATCACCATTATCACCTCCATTATCCTCATTAACCATTGCCATCATGTTTTACTGGCTATGACATGCTAGATATTTTATATATGTAATGTCTATATTCCTATCGAGTTAGTAGTATTATCATCACCCACACCTGAGGAAAAGGAACTTCAGAAGACCAACAACTTTTCTCTTTCAGATAATACTGTAGAGAAGAAATTTGAGCCAATGTCAATCTTAGACCAAACTAAATATGTGCTTTAATCCACTATTCTAACTAGCTTCATTGAGTAAATAACACAGGTATTTTCTTGCCCTTTAGAATTTTGAGCTGTGTGTTAAAAATCTGAGAAATGTTAGCCTACTGTTGGCTAAATTTTCTTAGATGGCATTTTTCAAAGAAATGTTAGAATTTTATGGCTTGTTCTGCATGGGCTCTTTACCTATGATTTACTGAAACAGCTGGTTTATGAGGAAGCAAGCAGAAGATTGGAATAGAATGACTGTCCTTTAAAAAGAAAAGACAGTCACACAGTGGCAAGCACAGGCTGGTAGGACATGCTACATTTTCTCTTTCCTCTTCAAAAATATTGCTTTATGTGATTTCCTTCACCACAAATGAGTACTAACATGGTACAATTTGGTTTTCCCTCAACTTTGGTTCCCCTGCTAGGTTAATGCTGCTTACAATCAAAGAACTTACTATCTGTAATCCAGGTAATAGAAACTGAAACTGTGAATATTGGAAGATTGGATTGACAGTTTTCCTTAAATGTTTCATCATTACAATTTAGAGCAGGTTCTGAAAACACATTTGTCGTGGGTAACCACTGCTAGTTTTCACTTTATAATGTTTTCTTGGAGTCTTAAAGTCAGCAACTAATGGTGTTAGAGAGTTCCTGGGTTATTATCTTTCATTGGCCTGCTTTGTGTATTTGTAGGAATATTTATACCTATCAGGGCATTTGAGTTTATGAATGTTAATTTAGAGAAATGTCTCTCATGAGAGCCTATCACCAAAGGAGGCACTTACTAATAAATAAAGGCTAAGTATTAGTTTAATTAAAATAACCAATTAATTTATATATTATATATATTAATTTATATATAACTGATTTTTTATATGAAGTATTTCCCTTTCATGTGTGTAAAGTCACTACATTTTTCTAATTTTTTCCTTCTCTAGGAAATCTAACCAATTAGATTTTTATCTTCATGTTCTAAATTTTATTATATGACCCTGTCCAGTTACTGGCTTTAATGGAATTTCTGTATACAGTATAATTCTGGTGAGAAGTTCAAGTAAATAATTAATATGAATTCTAAAAATTAATCTGAAGGCTAGTAATGATTTGACTAAAGAAATTCTGGACAGGAAAGTTATTTGGCAAAATTCATATTGTCTTAGGAGTCCCCCAAACCACCTATATATTTTGTGATCCACTTAAAGGATGTGCAGGAGAGGATACAATAATACTAATGGTCAAGTTGCCTTATAGGAAATAAAAAGAAGGCACAGGAAGCAGCTGGAGGGCCCAAGCCTGGAGCTCTGATGTAGACTTATCCTACAAGTCTGAGAATCAGACTGTGAGCACCAAAGACGGAAACCAAGGCCTATTTCATGCTTCTTCCCAAAGAAGCCAACAGTAGATAGTGCTCAAGGTTCTGAATGAAGTCCAGGCAAATAGTCCCTTCTGCCTCACAACTCCCAATAGACCGAAGTCTTACAAGAAAAGGAGGTGATTAGTGATCACAATGTTTGCACAGTCTTGGCACAGCAAAGTACTTTTATCAGCCAGATAATTCCTCAGATCGGTGTATAAAATTTGACAAAAGCTACGCTCCTATATATTATGTTCCAACCTTGGTAACAGATTCTTCTGAAAGATAGCACACCCAGTCCTATTATGTTGATACTGCTCTGAAATATTACTCCCTAGAATCAATCATGATGAGGTAAGAAAAGAAGCTGTGAAAGAAAGAAAAAATTTCCAAAGCAGTCCTGTACCATGGGCGACTATGTCCCTAGAATCTTGGTCTGTTGGAATCCTGATCTACTTAGAAGCCTGGTCTATCCTCCCAGTTTTGCAGGGAATTCTTACAAAGAAGGCAAAGTTGCAATGGGCCTTCCTAGGTGAGGCATTGTAAAGCATAACTAGAATCCTACCTACAGAAAGTTGGGCAGGAAGATCGTAAGTCTGAGGCTGGCCCAGGCAACTTAGCAAAACCTTGCCTCAGAATTAAAACTAAAAATGGCTGTGAATGTAGCTCAGTGGTAGACTGCTTGCCTAACATGTGCAAGACCCTGAGTTCAATTACTAGCACATCCAAAAAAAGAAAAGATAGAAGAGAAGAAGTACAACCAACCACAGTGAAATTCTTACTTTCATTATTGTTCTCATCAAAGATTAGCAAAATCCACTAATCATAATACACTTTCCCTCACTATTGTTTTAAGGACTCCTATTAGCAAGTGATTCATCTAAGAGTTGCCAATTCCCAAAATACATTCAAGAAAAATGAATATGTTAAGAGTCTTAGATACTGTATTCTTAGATAATCTGCAATTGGATTATTTGAATGTGAATTATCAGATGGAGAAAAGAGAAGGAATGAAATCTACTTTCTTTTCAAAAAAGAAAGTCCAAAATAATCAAACTCTTATGAGTAACCTCAAGTAAATTCCGCTATGAGGAAATAGCTAGGTTAGAAAATTTCCCCCAAGGAAGGAGAAGCTAGATAAATGCAGAGGAAATGAAAGCAAAATGGATCTTAAAAGCAAATTGTGTCTTTTTTTTTTTTTTTTCATTCAAACTGTGTCTTGATATTCATACTGAAAAATTGTATTTCTTGTGAAGAGGACTTTTATGGGTTGGTGTTTAGGTAGAAATACAGAATAGAGAGGTTGTTCTGTGTTTCTCTTACTGTTACTCTAAAAAAATCTACAAGGAAATGCTCCATTTGCCTGACAAATGTTCCTCCTTTCTCCAAAGATCACTCTCCAGACAAAGTCAAATAGGCTTTTCACATTTATTGGATATAGTTTTGAGGTATTCTTTCTGTCTTTGTAATTGTAACTCCAGAAACACCAGGGCATAGAACAAAGATCCCTGCTTTTCTGGAGCAAGACACAAAGGAATCACAATAAGAAACTGGAATTAAAAAACACTATAGTAGTTAGAAAGCACCTTTGTGAGAGGTGTTGGAGATAGAGTGTCATTAATTTAAACAGGGAGTGGGGCTGCTTGCTTGAACAAAAATTTTGCAAAGGAACTAAGGGAATTAGATGTGAAGCTATCCAGGGGAGAACTCTTAAAGGCTGAGAGCACAGGTAGAACAAAGGCTTGAAATGTTCAAGGACATGGAGGAAGTGGCAGAGATGAAGCAGAGAAATCAAGGGAAGCAGTAGGAGGGAAATAGCTCCTGTAGGGACTTGTGAGTCCTGAGGGTGGCTCTTGTCCTAAGTGAAGAGAGAAGCTGTGAAAAAGTTGGCACAGAGGAGATATTTATTTATTTTTACAAAGATCACTTTCACAGCTATGCTGAGAATAGCCAGTGAGTGAACAAATGTCGAAGCAGGACTGGGGGTATAGCTCAGCAGTGCAGCACCTACCTCATAGTTTGATGCCTGGTACCAAAACAAAAAAAGCCTGTCTGGAGTCTGTAGTTATATGGAGTTGGCTCTAGCCAGGAGGGTACAAGGTGACAAGAAATGTTCACATTCTGGTTATATCTTGAGAGTAAAGAAAATAGAATCTGGATTAGGGTGTGAAAGAAAAAAGGCAAAGCAGAAGAGAAAGAAGAGAAGAGAAGAGAAGAGAAGAGAAGAGAAGA
>PVKA01007279.1:0-78699 GCA_004027165.1 Ctenomys sociabilis
CTGAGAAGTGTGTATTCATCTCAGATGCCCATTTCTGAACTGGGTCTTTAAATTTGAGGGCCCTGTTATATCTTAGTTCTTTATATATTCTAGACAGTAGTCCTCTGTCTGATTGCTTATTAGTTAGGATTTTTTCAAAGTTTGTGGGTTGTCTTTTCACTCTGTTGACAATTTCTTTTGACATGCAGAAGCTCCTTAAAAGAGTTGATCCCAATTGTTGATTCTTTCAAGAGCTTCGGAAAGTAATTCTTTAAAAGTTAAATTAGAAGCAATCCAGATGTCCTTCAATGGGTAAAGAGTTACTCTAATACTGGTGTATATACATACCTATACTGTACACGACACTCGGCTGAAAGGGGCATAAACTACCGGCATACACCACAAATCTCCAGAGAATTACGCTGACCAATTCTCCCAAGTCAAATTTCAAATGACTCTTTCCATCCCTCTGTCTGAAAGCTGCTCATCTGTCCATCCATCTCCCCATCTTCCCATGCACACACATACTCATCTATTTGAGATGCAGGTCCTGCTACATTGCCTTTATTTTACTTTATTTTGTTTTATTTTATTTTTGTCTTTTTGAGACAGGGTCTTACTATACAGTTCAGGTTGGCCTTAAGCTCACTTTGTAGCTCAGGCTGGTCTTGAACTCACAACAATCCTCCTGCCTCAGCCTCCTGAGTGCCGGGATTACAGGCATGAGCCACCACACCCAGCTGGGGTGGCTTTAAACTCACTGCCCCAAACAATTCTCTTATTTCCAGGCTAAGTAGCTGGAATACAGGGATGGGTCACCAGACCTAGGGTTATGATATCATTTTGGAAACAACAAAGCTACCAACAAGGAAGGATGAAGGAAAACAGCAGTAATACTGGAGTTAAGAAAAAGACCAGGACTGGGGAGACAGCTGGGCTGTTTAAGTGCCTGTCTGGCAAGCACAAGGACCCAAGTTTGATCCCCAATACCACATGCTATGCTTGCCCCAGAACCCCAGATGTGCAGGGCCAGCCACTGAAACTGGGAATGGTGGCACATGCCTGTAATCCCAGCACCAGAGAGGTTGATCATGCTGAGTCCAAGCTGCATGACAAGACCATGTACCAAATAAATAAATAAAAGATTGAAAAACAAACAAAAAAAGCCAAAAGGGGATTAAAGGAGGTGAGTATGGTTATAAAGGAATGACACCTGAGATTGTTGAGGTAATAAAACTGTCTTGACTGCACTGGTGGACACATAAACCTACACAGGAAAAAGCTGCCCAAAATAGGTACATATTCAAGAGAAAACCAGAAGTTAAACAAAAGCACTGGATTATAGCAATGGCAATATTCTGGTATGAGGCTGTAGGATCACTATGCAAGATGCCATGATTAAGGGGAACTGGGAAATGACTATATAGAATCCTTGATTTCTTCAAATAATGTATCAGTAATATAATTATAGCACAATAAGGTTGATTAAAAAATAGTGGGTAGAAAATATAAATGTCGGCTTGACTATTCATTTGCTATTAAAAAGGTAAATTTTTAAAGTTTTTCAGAAATTAGCTTTTATTAACAGTACCAGGAGAATCTTGCCTACTATTAATAGTGTCACCAAATGTTGCTTGATAAAAGTGGAATTATTCTGTCTTTTGAAAACATTTACAATAACATAATTTAGCATGTCATAAATAATTCCTAGAAGCCAAGTAATCTGGCACCTATTGCTGTATTATATACCCATTTTAATTAGGTTGGTGAAGTTTTTTTTGGCAGAACCTGGGACTGAACTCAGGCCCTTTGTGCTTGCCAGGGAAGTGCTTATTCTACTGAGCCATCTCCCTGGCCCCGGTTGGTGAGTTTTGACAATGTGTAGATCTATGTCATGATTATAAGACAGGAAATATTCCTACAACTCCGAAAAGTTTTTTAAAGACCAGTCCTAATCAATCATGCCTCTAGTTGGTCACTAGAGATTAGTCTTGTTTTTCTAGAATTTACATTTAAGACTTGTAACATGTGTATTATTTTTCTGTGTGGTTTTTTCAATCTAACATCTTTTTGAAATTGTACCAGTTTCTCAGAATGTATCACTAAGTGCTGGGTGGTATTTAGTTAGTTGGGAGTATTATAACTAACAGTTTATCGGTTAAAATAACACCTGGGCAGTTATATAAGTCTCATGTACCTTATTTCACTTGACTGTGAATTAGTTTAATTATTGGGAGCTAATAAGAAACTCTCATGTTAATTTTCAAAGCAGGTATACTAATTTATGTTTACACTAGCAGGTGTGTAACAGCCCTTCCCATTTGTTGCGTCAGTCTCCTCCAGCTGAGAAAATGTACTGGGTGTGCTGTGGCACACCACTGCATTGCTCTGGCTCCTCTGATGATTACCGATGTTCAACATCTTCATGTGCATATTTGCCATTCCTTTGTCTAAGTGTTTAAATCTTTGACCTGCTGCATGTGTGTGCATGTGCGTGCATGTGTGTGTGTGTGTGTATACATACATATGCATGTTTGCTTTGTTTATTCTTCAGTTGGAAGAATTCTTTATTGAGGAGGTCCTTTATTAGGTATACATATTGGAAATATTTAGTCTATGGTTTGGTTTTCTACTTTTTTTCTCTTTTTTCCCCTAACAAAACCCACAGCCTCACAATCACTGACCTATATCCCCAGCCCTTTTTATTCTTTAACAATGTCTCAAAGAGTAGAATACTGAGGAATTTTCTATCAACTTAGTTCATTTATTTTTATTGCCCTATTGCATCGTTTGCCTATCCTGAAGACACAGATACCTTCCAGTGTGTCCTCTCTGTTCCACAGGTTTGCTGGTACACCATCTGTTTTGAACTACATTTTGTTTAGTGTCCATGTTTTGGGCTGAGGTCCAGGTTTCTGCTGCCCATGCAGACAGCCAACTGCATAGCATCAACTGTTGAAAAGACAGTCTTTTCCTTACCTAGTAAACCTGGTATCTTTGTTATCAACTGGCCATACATGAATCAATTTGTTTCCGGAACACATTCTGTTCAATATATATATATATATATATAACTTTATAAATCTTGAAACCAATTAGCCTTGCAATATTTTACTTTTGTAAAGAGGTTTTGGGCACTTCAGTTCTTTTGGATTTCTTTATGAATTTTAGAGCAATACTGCCACTTATTTTTACACAAAATGAACTTTTGGTATTTTGATTGTAATTATTTGAATAGAAGAGAACTGCCATCTTACTACTTTGAGTCTTCTGACCCATGACTCTAGACTATCTCTATTAATGGGTAATGCTGGGATTACCCATGAATTCAGTAACCCTTTAGAGTGTTATACAGCAATGTACGTAGCACTTTGTTGTATTATGTTTCTTGTACATTTACCCAACGAATTTCATGTTTTAATGGTGTTATAATTTGTTTTTAAAAACATTTAATTCATCAATTGTAATAGGAATAAAATATACATTTTCAGACTTTTTCTAAAGACCTCATTACAGTCACTTGAGCAGTGTTTTTTTTTTTTGCAGAACCGGGGATTGAACTCAGGCCTTTACACTTGCCAGGGAAGTGCTTATCCTACTGAGCCATCTCCTTGGCCCCCCCGTTTTTGTGTGTGTGTGTGTGTGTGATTATAACCTCAACTGAAAATACAGTTGGGCTGGCCAAATAGCTCAGTGGATTAAAGTATCTGTAAGGCGCAGGGCCTGGGTTCAGTCCCTGGGCTTTCTGTGTCGGCCCCACCCCAGGGTGCACTGAGACAGCAATTGAGACTGCGTGTGGTAGCATGCACCTGTAATCCCAGTTCTTGGGAGGCAGTAAACAGGCAGACCATTACAAATCCGATCTAGTAGTGAGGCCCTGAACACCCTGTACACCCTTTCCTAAAATGCAAGCAAACAAGGCAAGCAAGCAAGCCTTTTCTTGTTCTATCCCAGTGGTCAGAACCTCCAGTGAAAGGTTAGAGGGAAGTGTATGTGCACATTCTTACAAGAATCTTAGGAGGAAATAATCTTTTATCATTAAGTATAATGCTAGCTATCAATTTTTCAAAGATGTTCTTTTTCATGTTGAAGGTGTTTTCTCTCAATAGTAGCCTCTGGCAAGTTCTTATCATGAACAGATGATGAATTTCCTTTAAAAAGAGGCAGCTACTAAGATAATTTTTTTATTCTATTTGTATAATGAATTACACTATTTATTTCAACCACATATTCTCTTATGTAGCTGAATTCAATTTAATATTATGCCTATATATAAGAAAAATATTAGTATATTAGACTGTTTTCCCTTGTACTTTTTCTAAAGGTTGGTACCAAGATAAAACTACTTTTATAAAATGAGGAAGGAAATCCTTCTTCCCTATACAGCTTTTCTTTTGAAGGATTTCATATAGAATATTGACGATATTTCTTTCTTAAGTAGCCGAATTTATAAAATCAAACAACTGCCTGGGGAAATAGCTCAGCAATCTAAGTGCATGCTTGGTAAGCACAAGGACCTAAGTTCAATCTCCGGTACTGCATGCCCTGCTGGCCCCAGCACCCCGGGTGTGCTGTGCCAGCTACTGAAACCAGGTGTGGTGATGGACACCTGTAATCTCAGTGCTGAGGAGGCTGAGAAAAGAAGATCACTATGAGTCTGAACTGCATAGCAAGACCCTGTAACAAACAAACAAACAAATAAAAATTGAAAGAAAAAAAAATGAAGCAACTTGGACCTGGGTTCTTCCTTATAGAAAAGTCAATCACAAATTTGACTTTTAAATAGATTATGATGATTTGGCTATTCTAAATTACATTTAGTGTTAGTTTTATAAATCTGTTTATTGGAGATTTTATCCCATTTCATTAGATTTGACTGTTTTGGTTTTATTTTTGTATTTAGGACAGGGTCTACAGAGTTTCACTATGTAGACTGGACCTGTAGTGATTCTCCTGTTTTCAGCCTCCCAAGTGCTGTGATTACAGGCATGCACCACCACGCCCAGACTCTGATACTATAATTTCATTACTATGAAATTTAAAATATTGTATATTTACCGTATAATTTCTCTTGTACAGCATGAATTATTTAGAAATGTGCTGCTTAATATTCTGGTATTTGTATTTTTTCCACATACATAAGGATTCACATATTTGAAACCTTTTGTTTCTCTAATGAGTATTAGAACAACTGAATGATATATTACATTGCTTATATACTAGGGTTTGTGAGTGTGGAATCATTTGTGTACTTGAACGAAACTGGTATACATGAATGACTTCCCACAATGATTATAATCGTATTTTCTCCAGTGTGGGTTCTCTCATGCGCTTGAATGGTATTGTTGCTTACATATATAGGGTTTCTCTGCAGTGTGAACCCTCTCATGAATGTGAAGACATGTGGAGTATTTGAAAGCTTTTTCTACATTGCTTGCATTGATGAGATCTCTTCAGTATAACGTCTTTTATGAACTTTAGTGTAATTGGAACAGATGAATCCTTTTCTTTATTTTTACATTTATAAGGTATGTCACTAGCGTGAATTCTTTCACACATATAACCGCCTGAAGGCCTTTCCAGTTTCTTTGTATTCATAAGGCTTCCTTCCAGTGTGAATTCTTTTGCTCAACTGAATGGAAGTGCAACATAAAAAAGCTTTCATACACTGGTCATGAACAGAGTTTCTCCCAATGTAAGTTTTTTCAAGTATATAACAAGCCCTATCGGTCCCAAAACCTTTCCCACATCATTCTCTACATACATAAGATTTCTTTCCATTGTAAATTCTTCTGTGGAGTTAAAGGGAAATGCAATATGAGAATATATCCCCACATACTCACATACACCGGTCTTCTCACCAGTGTGAGTTCTTTCACAATCCCAGAGTTCACTGGAACTCCTGAAGCCTTTCCCACATTGCCTACATACCAGTGTTTGTCTGCAAAGTGAATGCTTTCATGTTTTTAAAAGGCACTGAAAGAACTAAAGATTTTCAAATATGTTATTTATAAACAAGTTTCTTCCTTCCTTGTATGACTTTCTGTGATTTAAAAGGAAACCAGTACATGTGAGGCTTTCTTGCATTGCTTATATTCATAGAGTTTCTCTCCAGTGTATATCCTTTTGAGTGTCCAAAGCATTTGAGATAAATGAAGGGTTCTCCATGTCCCTGAGGTTTACATGGCTTCTTTCCAAATTCCTGATTTCATCCAGTTTGTGACCACAGTGAGCCCTGAGGAACACAGTTTTGGATGAATTGCCAATGAGGACTTTTCTATACTTGGCTTTCACATCATTGTAGTCCACAGTGCTTGTTTAAAGCATGATCTGGAGCCTTCACATCTGGAGAGCTCAAGATTTCTGTATCCCAGGTACCTCTTTTTCCTTTATATTCACACACTGACTTCTTAAGTTTCTGCCAAGATTTTTATACTGAACTTCAATGGTCTGATATCTCCCCTCATAGTCTATGGAGGACAGGTTCCTGAGTTTTCTGCATCACAGTTCTGTAGAAATTTTTTTGGGAAGGAACCAACAAATCCCACTCCTTCCAGGGGAAATTCACAACTCAAAGATTACTAAATCCATTTCTAAGAGGCCTACAGGGCTTCCTGAGGAAGTCACCTACATTCTCCTATGACTCAGAAAGGCTATTTGCAAGTTTCTGTAAAATTTAAAAATATCCTAATTTTTAAAAAAAAATAATTATTATTTAATATCCTGATTTTTTTTTTCATTTTATGGTTTTATTACAGGATGTTAATGTTCAGGACACTTCAGATCACCTTATACTTCTAATCAGGTTTTTGGTAACTGGTTTTTAAAAGGGTTACTTGAATATTTTTCACATACCAGCTTTCTGCCAAAAGCACTACTCAGTTACTGTTTAAGCGATGTTAATTTGATTAAATAGTTTATCTTTAATAACTTGAGACATCAATCCATGGATAGCTTCTATGGTTGTTTTACAGCTGTCTCTTGTAGCTTTGGCAAGTTTGTCTTCTGACTTTCGGTCATGTGTTTCTAAACCCAACATGAAACTTCCTCGGCCCAGTTGGGCTTCTGACTGTTCTAACTTTTCAGACAAATCAAACACTTGACCAGTGGTATAGTCTGCAGTACTAAGCAAGCTAGAGGAACTCAGTGTATTCACCTACTATTTATTCCATAGTAGCTCAAGTAATTTTCAATCCAAAGATGATTTGAAATATGAGACTTCTAAGGCATAGTATTGTTTACAATGTACCAAAATCTTCTATTTTATTTAGTGGGATAGTTTGACATTCAGAAGGTCCTTCATCAGGAGGTTTATAGCCCTTTGGGTATGTCCTAAAAGCCCCAAGATTCACTTTCCCTGCAGATATTGTTCTTGTTGGGTCAAGCACAACTGCTATAAAAGGTTCCTGGATCTGCTGGTTTAGCATCTGTGTGCTGATGTCAATCCCAGAAAGCCAACAGCCATACCCAGGGTGGCTGTGATACCAGCCAATTGCATTCTCAAGGCGGCCAACCTGTTTGGCATTTTCTATGTATGTGGCCATGTACTCATATGCAGTGGCTTGAGCATTTACTCGGGTTTCAGTGCCCTCTACAGGTAGAGCAAAACTGTCCATAATGATCATGGTTTCCCCATCCACCTTTCCAAGCATCAAACCCATCACTTCCAGGTTGCCTCCTGATCTGCATCATCATTTTCAACAGAGCCAGTGCTGAGATTTTACCGTACTTAAAGTAATGGTGATCCTTAGTCCAGGGCTTTGCTGCCAGGATTTCTTGCTCTTGTTTTTTATCGTATTTGTAGATTTCATCGATACTCTGAGCTTCCTGCATGTTGTTGGCCAGTTCCCATGTTTTCTGAGCCATACTGCTCCTGGACGCCGCCATCGCCGAGGAATTGGAGAAATTGTCGCCTCAACCAACCAAAACCTAACTTTACTTCCACTAGGTCTTGGGATGTGGGCCTTGGACCTTACTCACTACTGATGCAAACTCTACTAGATTCCCAAGGCAGCCATGACACCTAAAACAGCTAATATCCTGATTTTTAATAAGCTTTGTTATTAAAGAGATACACAGTTTCTAAGCACTATGTGTGTCTAAAGCTGGAAGATTGAGAGTTCACCCTGGGTAACTTAGCAACTTAGTGAAACCCTGTGTTATAGGTTTGGTCTAAAATACCCCCTGCCCCAAAGTCTCATACATTCAGAGGCTGGGCTTCTGGAAAGTAACTGGATCACAGCAGTTTTATATTCATCAGTGGATTAATCCTTTGGTGAGTTCATAGCTGAATGATGTATTAGGAGTTGGGGCCTCGTTAGAAGTGGTCAGTGGGACTGAGAGTTGGCAAGGCATATTCTCGTTCTGAGCTCCACCCTTCTTTCTCTGCTGCTCACAAGTGAACAACTTTTCTCTACCACCCTCTGCCACACCATTTCTCTCCTGGAGTCAGCCAGCCATGGACTGAATGATCTGAAAGCTGGGAGCCAAAATAAGTTCTTACCCTTGAAGTTGCATCTGTTTAATCCCAGCAATGGGAAAGTGATTAACACCCTTATATGAAAAATTGAAATATAAAACACAAAGAACTGGATGTGTAGCTCAGTGAGGAGGCTCTGGTTCAGCCTCTGATGCTGAAAAGAAAAGGAAGGAAAAGGACGATGCATTTAAAAGTTTTATGAATTAGCCACACTACTACAATGGAGTGTGCCCCTTTTTATCTCTAACAACATCCTTTATTTTAGAATTTGTATAATATCAACAGAGGCACTCCAACTTTCTTATGATTAGTGTTTGTATGTCTGTTTTCATCATTTTCTTTGTATCTTTATAATTAATTTTATTTTAGGCAGTAGATAGTAGCACCTTGCACATTTTTATCGACTTAAAGAATACCTGGTCTTTTTTTTTTTTTTTTAACCTGGTCTTTCATACAGGTATCTAGACTATTTATATTTAATGTGGCCTATCAGATTCATTGGCTCAAATGAACCATTCAGCTCTTTTATATATATCTCATGCCCTGTGTACTTGTTTTAGTTCACTATGGCTGCTAAAATAAACAGATTGAATGGCCAAAATTAACAATTCTAGAATTTCTAAGGTCAAGGTACCAGAAGTTTCACTAACTAGTGAGGTCCCCTTTGTGCTTCACAGACAGCTGTCTTTTATCTTTGTCCTTACATGGGAGAAGAGTTTTCTGTAGCCTCTTTATAATTTACCCATTCTTGATGGAGTCTTTACTATCATTTCAGTCACCTCCCAAAGGCCTTAACATTGAAGATTACTCTAAACATAAATTGAGACACAAATACTCATTCTATAACACCACCCCCATCAGTCATCTCTCCAGTGCCAAGATAGCCAGACAAAAACAAAGGAAAGATTTATGTTGGCTCATTGTAGTAGGAGATTTTGGTCCATGGTCAGGTAGTGTGCACTTGTACTTGTGGGAAGGTGAAAGCATCACAACAGAAGGAACAGGCAATGAAAGGGCTCACCTGAGTGGGTCAGGAAGTAGAGAGAATGAAAGCCAGAGAAGAACAGGGACCAAACACACCCTTCAAAGGCATGCCCTATTGATCTACTGCCTCAAGTTAGCCCTGCTCCTCATTGCCAGTCCTATGGACTTATCAGTGGATTAACCCATTGGGCCATCACCTGTTGTCTCCATCTAGGCCCTGCCTCTCAATACTGGGACACTGAGAATTAAGCCAGTGCACATAGGAACCTTGGTGGGGGACATTTTATCTGCATGATACTGACAAATTCTAAAAAGCCATCTTCTAAGATGATAAAACTTCTCCAGAATATTCTCTTAAATTTTCCCTGCACTCTGTTACTTAGTTCTTTGTGGTAAGACACAAATTAACTTAAAATACAAAGTCTAAGGTCTGGACTTCAAAACAATCAACTATTCTGACACAGATTGTATTGCAGTATAATCATCGCTTTACTTTTTACAGAAATGAGCCACAGATGTACACTGCAAGCATAACAATTTAGGAAGAATAAGCTCATTGAATACACCTGAGGACTTGTGCAGAATTTCCTAAGAACTTCTTTTAAAAACCTAACCTAAACTTTTTCAAATAGAGAAGAAAGTGAAAATACTTCGTTCCTTATGAAACACACATGAAGATGTAAACTGATCTTTATTCTACCAAACTGCATACTAACTCACTAAAGGAATGTATTCAAAAATTCTGATTTTGCACTAAGCACTATAATAACACAAAAGACTTAATGAAAATAGAAGACAGAGCTTATACACGGAAGTATAGTTGTGTGGTAAAAAAAAAAGAACTGTTTTATCCTAAAATCTTTGCTTGTTTAAGAAACTTGAAATTTCATATTTGCCAATTAGATATGCAATTTTACTCAGTTCTCCCAGTGAAACTGGGGCTTTTACACAGGCCTTTAAAAAGTCAAGCTTGTATTTCTTCATCTGACTCTCAAAAATCTTGCACAAAAGCAAGATCTAGAGTCATTCCTTCCTTGTACTGTTATAATGAATAAATTAAGAATTAGAAAGGTAAAATAAATGACTGGAGGCCAACTCTGGTTACTATTTAGTATAGGGACAAATCAAAGTCTTCTGACCCCTGGGAGTACTGCCTTTTCTGCCATAACAGAGCTAAATTGCCTACTGAACCTTTAAAAACCTTTCTGAACCTTATATGAGCTAGAAACAGGAAAAAAGAAATAGAAAAAAGGCAGATGATATTGTGAGCTGTACTAATGGCCTACCTAATCTGCTTGTTATTAATGTCTTTTTCTGCACAAATTTTTCACATAAACTTAGCCCTCTCTAAGTGACACAAAAACCATCTAGAAGAACAGAATTGTCATCCTTTATTTGAAATAAGAAACCTGGAGGACTAGAAAGCTGGAACACTTTTCTTCTCTAGTAGTCTTTCACTAATGTTCATATGTATAAGGACACTTCTATTCATGAGACATAAATGCGAAGCAGAAATAACACCATCTTCACTTGGCCCTTGGGAAGTTCTCAGTTTGGAATAGAGGCCAACTTTGGGTATCAGTTACTGCATCCCAAAAGTGATCCAAGTAACTAAGACTGGGTATGAGGGACAGGAAAGGTTATTCTGAAGTAAAAGCTAAAGTATCTGAATATATGCCAGCTAAAATGAAACAACTGTCATGCTTTAATTTTGGAAAAAAATACAGCTACTTTAGGTAAGTTTTAGAACAGTACACCATTCTATTAAAGAGAATTCCAAATAAATATAGCAAAAACAAAAAAATTAGAAATGTAAATTAACTTGTTCATGCTTCAGAGTTAGTGATACTAGACCACCATAGATTTCTGAAATATTTTCCTTTCTTCTCTGAACATACTTTTTGTTTAATAAATTTACTTAAGAGGTAAAAGTCCTAGTTAGCCTAAAGAGATACAAGGCTCAGAAAATGCTAATGAATCCATTTAAGTCTGCGAGGCATAGGACATGTTTTATGTCAGTCGAGAGCTGAGAAATTGACTACTCCTGTTTAACGTTTGTGAACTTGGGTTTGCTTATGTGTTTGGTTCTCCAATTAGAACATGTATTGATATGTTACAGAACATAACAGCACATTTTTCAGAAACCAAGGTTTCCTTTTCTCACTGGTAAGTTGGATGATGAGAGGAGACAAGTGGTGGACAAGTCCAGAAAAACTCAAGGATAAGTAATAAAAAAATGAGATTTCTAGACTTGCATATGAAATGCCTCCTACAGGCTAAGGTGCTGCTACATACGTGGATGGGTGACTGAGCCTGTAAGAGATGGGTTGAGCAGGAGGACCTTCAGTCACAAAGCTGTGCCTTCCAAAGGGGTAGAGGGGGCTCAAACCCTTCCCTTCCCACCTGCCCACTGGGAGCTCATGAGTTCTGCTCCATCACATGCTCTGGCTGTGCTTGGCTTCCATGGTCCCAGGGCAATGGGGTCATCAGCTTGACATTGCATCTCTAATACTGAGAGCCTAAGTAACCCTTTTCTCTCTATAAATTGATTGTCTCAGGTATCTGCTATAGTGATGGAAAGCAAACACAAATATTTAGTTGAATGTGGCTGTTTGATAAGAGTAAACATGAAAACCTGTATAAATTTTACAAATAAACTATTACCCTAAAGAACAAATAGATGGACCTGTCCTTTCACAGGTTTCTTTGTGCTATTTTTCCAGAAATTCTTACCACTTTTGTTCATTCTTCTTAGCTCCTAGATAAGGTAGTGAAAAGACACGTTCTGAGTTCAGCAGAGTTCTAAACATTATCGTGTTTAAGAGTGTGAATGACTTTAATAAAAAATGCATAGACCAGATACTTTGATCTTGCTTGTCTACCCAATGCATTAGGGATGTTTTATCCTTTCATCTCAGCAACCGCCTCCATCTGGTATGGGTTGAGTCATTCCCAACCTCAGAATGCCAAGAGCCACGGATGCCTTGAGGACAAAAAAATACATAGGTATGGTGCATTTATCTTCTTCTTTTAGAACAGCAGCACACACTGAACATTTCAGTCAGTCTTCTCAGTTAGAAGATAAAAAAGAACTGAATGGTATTGGAGGAAAATGTGCTAACTTTTTTGAATATCTCACAGAGCAGCATTGAGAACAGTTCATCAGAAGCTCTTTCAAAGAGGAGGCTCCCCTTGGAAGCAGTGCATGTGGCTGCTGGTACAGGATGGGAGAGACTGCTCCATAGCTGTGTTCCTGTTTTGCCAGCCTCTAGGGGTGGCTTGTGTGTTGCTATATCCAAGGCTGGGAATAATTTATTTGCTATCAGTTTCTCATTTTGTGTATAACTAATGCCCTGCCTGAAATAAAACTCATACACTAAAGGGCAGGAATCACATAGAGGGGCCAGAGGGGAAAAGCAACTGATGAGCTGCTGAGGGCTTTACCTACAACAACTTACAGAGCCCATCATCTACTTTCGTAAAAATTTGTGTAGATAAAGAACTATTTGCACACAGACACTAAAATTTATATAAAATATAACTATTTCACCTTCATCTTTTTGTGTACTGTACTTGCAGAAGAAACTCAGTTATTAATATCAGCAAGACCCCATCAACATAATTAGGCAGCAATTCTGCATACTTTAAAGGCAGTTCTTGCTGAGCCAAAAAGCCCACAGTGAGAAAACTTACTGCTGAGGCAGCAGTTTCCTGACCCTGCTTCTAAGATGAACCCTCTCAACTTGTCTAGACTTGCCCTAATTTTCTTCACTTGGCATTTCCAGTTTCTCCTCTGCTTTATCCTCACAAGCTGAATACATAAATGACCACATTTTCTAGCTTCCTAATTTACTTCTTGCATTCCTACACTGCCATAAGCTAACTTCAGAGACATCTCAGGCATGCTTTTCTCCTGGCCAGCTATACCTGTTTACTGCTATATCTGAAAGCCTGTCCCCCTTCTTAGCTCTGGGCAGAAAGAAACCAACATAAAAATGCTCAGATTTAATTGAGCAGCAGTATTAAATAGGTATCCTTCCTGGATTATCTTTAAAAGAACACTGAAGCAGCACAGATTTCCTACGGCCATGCCTTCGCTGTAGTCATGTATACCTGGCACTGCACAGCTGGTCTGCACAACTGGCCTATGAAGGCAGGGGAGAAGTTTATTAAAAAGTGAAAAGCAAAAGGGATATTAAACATCTGTATGCACTTAAAGGACCTTACTATAATAAATCAAGAATTATTTCTAAAAAATATCTACTGCTACCAATAAATATAACAGGATACTTTTACTTTTTTCTATCTATCTATCTATCTATCTATCTATCTATCTATCTATCTATCTATCTATCTATCTATCTATCTATCTATCTATCTATCTATCCATCCATCCATCCATCCATCCATCCATCCATCCATCCATCCATCCATCCATCCATCCATCCATCCATCCATCTATCTATCTATCTATCTATCTATCTATCTATCTGGTACAAGGTCTCGCAGCTTGGCCTCAGTGATCCCAGCTTAGCTTCCCCAGTGGTGGGATTATGGGGATTTGCTACCATGCCTGGTTTCACAGCTGGCACAATGCGACCAGACTTTCGGGAACAGTACAGCATGCAGTACTTGGGAGGGAACCTGAATCCCTGTGCTCACCAGGCAGGCTCTTAGACTACTGAGCTATCTCCCCAGCCTGGATACTTTTTGAATTAATAAAGAACTTACAAAAAGTATCTCAGCAAGGCAAATTAATCTCTGTGTAATCACTAAGATTCTTTGTGTTAAGTTTGTCTAAATGTTCTAGTTGAGTCCCTCCCAATTTACATAAATAGCAAATTTCACTCTTTAACCTTAGGTTATGAAGTTATTAGTGTTGAATAATTAAGCAGAATGAATGTAGGTCAGTTGCACATAAATAACCCTGACAGTGTGGCAAGACAAAAGTTTTCCCAGTTTTTTCTCTTACAGGTTTCCTTTCCTGGAAATTAAGTATAAACATAAAAGAGGTAAAGAAAGGGACAGGGTTAGAGTACCACATTGTCTCACTTAGAACTGTGATTAATTTCAAATCTTTATAAATTTACAATTGTGGATATATACAAAGCACAATGGGCTTTAAAAGCATAGGAAACAGGTGTTAAAATTTAGCATCTTGGTAAGAAGGTTCATCTGAACAGAAATGATTACCCTGTAAAACAGCTTAATTATCATATAGGGTTGTTACACTTGAAAATAAGTTTTCTAGAAGTCATTTTATCATGTAAGCTGCACATACAGGCACCATGGCCAGGCTCCTCTGGGGGTCTATGTAACAAGCTGCTTCAGGGGCAACTTATCTCCTTCAGTGTGGGTCCCCTCAAAGACCAGTCCTACAAACCTGCCACTATACACGCCACCCTGGGAAGTCTTCCAAGTGGACAGAGCACACTTGAGCCAGAATTCACCAGGGCTCAGATGACCTGCCTGGAGCTATTCTCAGCATTTGGAATTCTTTCTTATATCTCTATTCCATTTGGGTTTCCAGGGGTTTCTTACAGGGAAGGCTAAGCTGTTCTTGTCAGGTGAACTGTACTCTAAGGAATACAGAGCTCGTCTTGCTGAGACAGACTTATATCCTGAGACTCCCCATGTGGGTCAGGCTGTATATGACACAATACTGGCGTGGGTGACACTGAGTAGGCTTCATGACTAAGCTGACTCTTGCAGCTCCAACAACTCTCTTACAATGTGCTGCTGTGAGGACCATGGATAGAAAAAAACATTGTTTTCTGGGTCCAGACAGAAAGACTACAAGGAAATGGTACATCTGATCAGAGGAGGGGATCCATCCTCTGCACCAGACACTGAAGGGAGGGTACTGGAGGTGGAACATCCTCGGGTTCCAGCCTGGACTCTTGTGTGTGGAAGCACAGCAAATTTGGCTGTGTGTTCTATCAAAGCACAGTTCTGAGAAAAAATATCTGCTGCATGAGTGAGAAAAACAATAAATTGCCAAAGAGGGAGTCTATCTAGCTATTTTCGTGTTTCTAATTACAGAGCTAAAATGCAGTATTATTGGAAACAATCCTGAATCAGCACATTAAGAGAACAGCTCTCATTAGCAGTATTTTTAGTCAAGAGGTCTGAAGTTCTAGAAGAGATTACTTAATGATGTTATATATAGGGAGAGCTAGGAGACATAGAGGAAGATAGACACAAAAACAATCACTGAGAAAGAAATTAGGGAAACGTCACCTTTAACAATAGCTTCAAAAAAACTGAATACTTAGGAATCAATCTAACAAAGAAAGTAACATGTACACAGTGAAAATTGTAATGCTCTAAAAACAGACTGAAGAGAACTTCAGGAAAAAAAAGGAAAGATCTTCCTTGCTCAAGGATAGGAAGAACATTGTAAAAAATGCCCATATTCCTAAATCTGTTACATAGATTTAATACAATCCTGATCAAAATACCATTAAGTATACCTCATAGATATAGAAGAAAACATTCCTAATGTTCATCTGGAACCAGAAGAGACCTAGAACAGCAAAAGTAATTCTAGGCAACAAAGACAAGGCAATAGGTATCATAATCCCTAGCCTGAAATTATGTTACAAAGCTACTGTGATAAAATCAGCATGGTACTGGCAAACAAACAAACAGACCTCAGAATCAATGGAACAGATTAGAGGAAGCAGACAGTGGGCCAGGGAGATAGCTCAGAATAAGCGCTTGCCTGGCAAGCACAAGGGCCTGAGTTCAATCCCTGGTTCTGTAAAAAAAAAAATAATAATAATAAATAAATAAATAAAATTCTTTATATATTCTAGATAGAAGTTCTTCATCTGAGGGATAGTTGGCTAGAATTTTTGCCCAGTTCATGGGTTTTCTCTTTATTATTGATTTCTTTTGATGTACAAAATCCTTTCAGTAAGATCTCAGTTGTTGATTCTCTGAAGTATTTGTCATGAAGTTTGTTTTTTTCATGAACTCTACCTATCCCCAAGTCTTAAAGATTTCTACCTACATTCTTTTCCAGTATTTCAGTGTTTCTCTTTTCATATTTAGATCTTTGATCCATTTTTACTTTAGTTTTGTATATGATGATAGACATTGTTCTAGTTTTAGTTTTGGCATGTGAAAAGCCAGTTTTTCTAGCACCATTTATTAAAGAGGTTATCTTTTTTTTGTGTGTGTGTGTGTGTGGTACTGAGCTATCTCCCTGGCCCCTCATATAATGAATTTTTTAAAAATCAGGCCCCTGAAATTCGAAGACCCTATCCCAAAATTGGCATCCGAGATGAATATACACTTCCCAGAAGAAGAAACAAAATAGCAAATAAATATATGGAAAAATGTTCAAATCATTAGCCAATTTAGAACAAACATTTCTCATAAAGGGGAAGACAATAAGATTCTAGATTTTAAGTGCAAATTAAACAACATTGAGATCCCATCTCACCCCAGGAACAATGGCTATTATCAAGGAATAACAAATGCTGTTGAGACTGTGGGGAAAAAGGAACCCTTCTCCACTGCTGTTGGGAGTGTAGACTGCTGAAACCAGTGTGGAGATCCCTCAGAAAACTAGAATTAGAGTTCCCTTTGACCCAGCTACACTCCTGGGTATTTTTCCAGAAGAACTGAAAATATCATATCAAAGGAACATATGTGCACCCCTGTTAATAGCAGCACTACTGTCAGAGCTAAGTCTTAGAAACAACCCAAATGCCCATCAACTGAGGAATGGATAAAAACATGTGAATTTTTTTTCCTTTCTTTTTCTTTCTTTCTTCTTCTTCTTTTTTTTTGCAATGCAGTATTACTCAGCTATAAAGAAAGATGATCTCAAGGCTTTTTTATTTTACAGGTAAATGGATATAACTAGAAACCATACTCATACGTGAAATATATCAGACTTGAATGTGTAAACATAGTATTGTCCTTTTAGTATAAGAAACTGAAAGAATAAATAAAATTGAAAAGATACAATAGGCATTGTAAAAGAGAAAGAAACTACTTAGAAGTAAAGAACAAAAGGGATGGGGAAAGGAGAAGGGAAAAAACATACATGATAGCTAATATGACAGGTTAATACGACTAATTCCTACTGGTTTATTCAAAGGAACAGCTAAGGCTTGTTTAACCAATTTTGTGCGTGTTTACCGGGTAATCTGAAAGATACTTCAACGATAACAATGTTCAATATAATAAGTGTTAATTTCCTATCATCTTGTTTTGAAATTCTGTATTGCTTTTATTGTTTCCTTTTTCTTAAGACAAAAAAAAAAAAAAAAAAACGGCAAAGAAAAAGGTTTGAAGTTAAGATGACAGGGGCATGGAGATGCTCAGCAGTCTAAATGCCTGCCTGGCAAGCACAAGGACCTGGGTTCGAAACCTGCTACCACATGCCCAGCCAATCCTAACCCTGGCACATCTACTGGCCACCAAGCTGGACTTCGTGGCACATGCCCATAATCCCAGTACTGGGGAGGCTAACACAGGAGGATCACTATGAGTCTGAGTTACAAAGTGAGTCCCTAGACCAAATACATAAAAAAAAAAGTTAGATGACAAAATGTATTTCTTATACATAGTACAACAGAGATGAATCTCTAAAATACTATGTTAAGTGAAAGAAGCCAGGCTCAAAAGACAATATAGTGTATGATTCCATTCATGTGAGAAGTCAATTAACATGAAAACACAGAGCAGAGGCCAGCAAACATTTCCTGGAAAGCACAAGGTAGGATTTTAGGACCATGTACAACTGTCACAATTAATGAACTTTGGGCTGGTGGGTACAGCTTCTTGCTTAAGCATATGCTTAGCATACACAAGTTCATGGGTTCAACCCTAGCACCAAAATAAAATAGAAGCAACTAAAAAAAGAGAAGGGATAAAGGAGTCGTGGATGAGCGCTTGCCAAATATATGTAAGGTCCCAGGCTGAGCCTCAGTATCACACACACACACACACACACACACACACACACACACCCCATTATGAAAACTTTTATTTATATCAGCTCATCTGGTTTACTCTTGTGCTTTAGTAATAGATTTACATTTAATTTTTCTGAGTTTTCTATTTTTCTCAACCATAGTTTTCCTCCTTTCCTGTCTTTAGTTTCAATAGCTCATATTTTAAACTAATTACAATACAATAATTTTTATACTATATTGTATACACTGATCTAGAATTGTAGTTTCTTAAGTTATTTTTGGTAAAATTTGCTGAGTTATACACGTCATGTGTACATGGCCACATTATATAACACAAACACTAACTAGATAACTATAACACTAAGTATAATTAAAACAGTATGTCTCTTGCTTCTTTTGAATATGTTATTTTAGTCTCTTTCCATTGTTTTTTTTTAATGCAGCTTCTTTACAATTCACTGGCACCTTTTACAACTTTCTTCTCTTCATTAACTAGTGCCATTTGTCCATTTTTCATTCATGTATTCACTCGGTCATTCAGAAGACAGGGTCTCGCTAGGTTTTCCAAGCTCATCTAAACTCAAGGGATCTTTCTGCCTCAACCTCTGACTATTTGAGACCACAGGCATATGCCAAACACCCCTCTACTTATATTTAGTTTGTGTTTTTCAACTTGTGGATCTCTCTTCACAAAGGCAACACGAAGTGGGAACCCATGCTACACAGGACTCTGCTTGGAGAAATCAGGAGACATTGTCTGCCCTACAGATACCAATCAGGGGGCAAGGAAGGAGTGCGGTGACTTTCTTGCCCAGCTTCACCAGTTACTAGCATTTCTTGCTGCAGGAGTGATACCCAGCCTCAGAAATACATTATATATAGTGTATTTTGGGTATCACTCCTGCAGCAAGAGAGCCACGCTATGGTCTGCACCTCCCCATGTGCCACACGTGCCACGCTGTGCCCACACCAGGCCGTGAGTCCTATGCTGATGCTCCCACCTTACTCTCTGCACCAGTACTCTCGCACTCAGGTCAGCCGTGCATGTGTGGGACACACTTCAGGGGTGCTGGGGTATCCTGCATCAATGGATCTACTATGTCTTCTAAGAGTCAGCTAACTTTTATTTTTTATCTTTTCACTGAAATTTAACATGGAAGAAAGCATGATCATGGTCTTTCAAAAAGTTAGTTTCATTAGAGTTGATTACTCAGGCAAATGGCTGTCATAGTGATAATTCAGAGTTCACCAAAACTATAGTTTCCATCATGAGCAGTCTCTGAAGCCCAAACCCCACCCCCCTATCTTTTCAGGAAACACAGCACTATTAATGATCAGAAAATTAAAAATAAGTAAAAAAAAAAAAATTCATGATCAGGCTATAAAGCTACAAACACCCAACTTTCTGACCTGGAAACATCTATGTGTAGTACATCTCAAATGCCCAAGGTAATAGATTTTGCCCTGACAGTTCTGTTAGGGTTGACTGTATAAAAACTATCAAATGACCAATAAACTGCTACCACTACCAACAGCAAACAGTGAATGCTATTTTACCTACAAATGAAGAAACTGCTTTAGGCTTTTAACATGGTAAACACATCCTGCCCTTTCTAATCTTCTAACAGAGATAGAAATAACAGTAGCAGTGGCTAAGCTAGGAGGAGGGCAGCTGCCCTGCACAGGGAGGAATAAGAAATTCAGAGATTATTTTCTGTTTTTGTAGAGATTAAGATGATTCTAACAATAGGTTATGAACATAAAAGTTGGATTTTTGTTATTTTTATTTTTCCTACTTAGGTATTATTACTTCTCTGCAACTGTGTGTAAAGTCAGGGCAGGATAATCCAAAAATATACATAAAAACATAAGAATAAGTTGCTATCATGGCTTGTGTCTGCATGTTCCACCAAAGCCTCAGGCAGTCATGGGAGGGCTTTTTCAGAGTGGGACAATGCTAGGATTAGAGGGGGGCAATTACTAATTCAGTCCACTGATCGGTTTCGGAC
The DNA here is from genome assembly GCA_004027165.1 of Ctenomys sociabilis. Lineage (NCBI taxonomy): Eukaryota > Metazoa > Chordata > Mammalia > Rodentia > Ctenomyidae > Ctenomys > Ctenomys sociabilis. The sequence continues at coordinate 20,385 of PVKA01007279.1, forward strand.
TCCCCTAATCCCAGTAGCCTAGGTGAATATAAGAGGGCCAGAAAAAGTCGCTGAGGTTCCTCATTTGCTTGCTTTGTTACCTTCTGCCATGAACTGTTTCTCTTTTTTGATGCCACGCTACCTGTGAGCCAGCCAATTAGACTGAAACCTCCACAAGCTGTGGGCTAAATAAACCTGTCCTCCCTTTCATTTTGGGTGGTGGGTTTTTTATCTCAGCAGTGATGGAAGACAGAATTTATAAATTAATCTCCTAAAAATAAAGTCAGTAATACCATTTTTATTGAAAAGCTGTAAAATGTTATTTATAAAAAGTGGGCAGGGGAGATGCCTTGGTGGTGTAAGTATCTGGCAAGCTCAATGACCTTGGCTTGATCCCAGGTACTATATGCTGTGCTGGCCCTGGAACCCTGGGCACGCTGTGCCGCCCTGAAACCAGGTGTGGTGGCACACACCTGTAATCCCCATGTTAGGGAGGCTGAGACAGAAGGATCACCATGAGTTCAAGCTGTGTAGTGCGGCCCTGTACCAAATAAATAAATAATCCAGTTTTCAAGCCTCTGACTTCTAAATCTCCTGTTACTGGGATGGGGTGGCACACGCCTGCAATCCCAGCACTTGGGAGGCTGAAGCAGGAAGATTATTATGAGTTTGAGCCCAGTCTGGGCTACAGTGTAAGTTCAGTTAGCCTGAACTACATTGTGAAACCTGTCTCAAAAAGAAGCACCCCAAAAGAACTAAAGAAAAAAAACCCCAAACCCGACTGAGATTGACAAATAAGCGCTCCTTACTTTCACTGGCAAAAATTTCTGTTTATAAATTAATTTTGTGAAATATATGAAACTACATGCACTGGGCATCATTAAACAGTTCCATATTCAATATTTAATCAATTAACCCACTAGTAAGTCTGGTTGATGGAAATTATCTGGTGGTTTTTTAGAAGTTCTTTTAAGTATTCATTTTAAATTAATAACATTTCTTTCTAAGTAGTATATTTAAAACAATCTGGGTTTTTCTTCAAACATCACAAAACTAATTCTTTGGAGGGCTCCGCCCGCAAAGTGAGTAACGACAGGCTAACGGCTGACGCTAACCCACTGCACCTCACAGCTCGTCCAGCACAAGTTCTGCACAGGCTCCACTGCCTTCATCAGGACCTGGAGGCTGACAGGACGAGAGATGTTTTCATGGGAACTTAAAACACAAACTGTCACGTGCCAAAAGATTACCAACTTTCATCCTTATGTTGCTTAATTTCAATGAACCTCAGGAAAGTGCTCTAAGAAAAAAGGAAGAACATGGAAGAATTTAAAGTGCTATCAATTCATTTTGACTTTAAAATAGACGTTGAGCTGGGATCACTATAATTTAGAAAACACAGCATAGCTAAGTACTGCACAACAGGAAAGCTGGCGAGGGCAGCACTTGGGAGCATCTCCTGCAGCTGAAGATCTAAACTCCTGCAGTTTATCAGCAGTGCGGGGTCTGGAATGCGGAACTGCACAGTCAGGGCTGCAGTGTTCTCCTTTCTGAGTCTGTGAAATGCACAGCTGCAATCACCACATGCTGTGAAGTAAGGTGGCAATGAGGTGCTCCTGAGAACTCCTACTTGTGTAGGCGCTGACAACTTCAACTCAGCCTTGTCTGAAACTTTACTGTGTGTCATTACAGTAAGTGGGAAGCGACGTACCTGCCCCAGGCTGCCTCGGTAGTGGATGCTTTATTAACGGGAACACAGGAGGAGTCAATGACGGCTGATGTGTTCATCTTGTAGCAGAAACCGCAGTTTGGATCCAACATGCATTCATTACAGTAGCTGAAAAAGAAAAGAGTTACAGGCACAGTGGTAGAGACATCAGGTGCTTACCATACATTGGACTCCAGGTGCCCTCATGCATTTCCTGGTCTAGTTCTCAGTAAGCCCAGGGCCTCAGGACTAGGCCAGTGACATGTGCTCAGACAGGTGACAGCTGGCTGCTTGCTTCCAAGCCTCTGTCTCCTGGCTACAACAATCGTGGGAGCCACTTTGTGATGGAAGAGGCTTGGATGGAGACACTGGAGGTAAAACAGCCACAGTCAACCTGGAGCAGATAAACCTGCTTTTCTGAGTTAATAAGATTTGTTAGCAAGCCATAGACTAGTACATCTTGATCCAGGTCCGATTGGTTCTCAACTGTGTTGAAGCATTTATTTCTTATAATTGCCTTTTTCAGCAACTATCTATTTTAAAAACTAGGAAATAACCACCCCATCTAACATAATATCAGAAAATTTAAATAATTTAAATGAGACTATTAGATAGAAATTAACAGAATTATACAAAAAATTAAATAATTTAAATAATGAAAATATGTGCTTATAGTAAAAAGTAACAGAAACTTATATCCAAATATGGCCATTTCTAACATTTCACACTACAAATATGTACATATGTCCATATCTGTACCTGTATAACAGTCACATTATAGGCCAGGCAGATCAGTAAGGGAGACAAGGAGGGAGGTAAAGAAGAGAGAGAGGGAAGGAGAGGCATTAAAAAGGAATGTTGTTGTTCCTGCCCATTGGTAGATAAAAATCAAGAACAAGAAACAACCGTATGACTAAATAATAACATTACAATAGAAAATAAGTATGAAAAATACCCAAAGGTCAGAGGGCTTTAAGAGTTGGAACCATTTCCAGTGGTGAGGTGGGAGCTAAACAATCAAAGACATCTACCGGACAAGAAAGAGATTTTACAAGGAGGAAGGACATTCTAGAGAGCTGCTTGTTATTAATGATCTACCAAGATGCACCTTTAACTATGGGCTACTCTGTACAAGTAATTACACTGGGTGTAGGAGCAGAGAGACAAGTCCTGTGAAAGGATATCTGAAAGACATATAAGTCTAAAAATAGACATATGGGGCAGTATTTCTGAATTCTCAAACTCAAAATTACCCTTGAGTTCATTTAACTAAATGTAAAAACATTGGAACTGTTAAAAATTAATTTTTTAAAAATCAGTTAGCCTCCTCCTATCAACTTCTGGTAAATAACCATCCCTACTCTTGAATGAGGCTTAGGTCCTAGACAAAAAGCAAAAGAGGTCTTTTAAAGCCTACTGAAAGGTCAGTATACTTCAGAAGAGTGATTCAACAATGTAAATATACAACTGTCCACACTGGTGATAAGCATAATAGATACAGCAACTGATGGCTACAGAATAAGCACCCTGAGCTTGGCCTGTGAGAATACAACTAGGTTAATGTGGAAAGGAAGGTAACTGGCAGTCGTGTATAGCTTGTGTGTTTTGCCCATATAAAATCAAATCTAAACTCTAAATTGCTCCAGTGGCCTTAAATGGCATTCATTTGCAAAAGGTCATCTGACCCATTTATAGAAAAATGGCTGTATACTTCATGTTCAATGAAAATATGCTGTTCCCATAAAAGTCCAAAGAATGCTATAGGAAAGGCTATTAGATCCTGAGAATGTAACCATAGCAGGCACATGTCAGAGATGTATTATCCACACTGCATAATTAACCTCCTCTGTCATTCAGTCTGACTACAACTTCCGATGTTTCAGCTTCCTTACTAAATTATCATCCAGTTGCCTACATGTGCCAGGCACTGCTCTAGGAGTGAGGACAAAACCGATTCTGGTATAAACTGTGAATTCTTTGCTCTTATAGAGATGATCTGGACAACAGTCCATGACTGCTAAGTTGCTGACCCCTCTACTGGCACTTGTCTGCTCATTCACTGTTTTCTATCCCGTGGCTTTTTCCCTGCTCAATAAAGACCCTAAATATTCTTGCTCCTCTCTCATTCCATCTCGTCCACTGGGCAAAGCCAAGCCAGATACAAATGCAAGAAAACACCTGGCTTTTCTGTGCCTTTACCTGAAAAGTCTAATGGAACCAAAAGAAGCACCCCAACCTCAATGATAGCTCAACACGACAAAGTATGATGAATTTTCTCTATTTAATTGTACACAGGACTATTTCAATCACTCTATATGAAAACTGTCTAAATTTCCCATTGTCCTCAAATTTTCAGTGCTTTATTTTCCTATACAATGCAAGTGACTTCACTCCAACCTTACAGAGAAAGTAAATAGCAGCCGAGAAAAACTTCTTGTGTTTCTACAGAAACACAGGAGCCATCCATCCTGTACTGTTTGTCGAGTTAAAAAGAGAAGCTTCTCTCTACTAGGGCCAATTTGTCTAAACTTCCAGATTCCATCTCAGATCTTTTAAATTTTTTTCCCCTTCTTTCTCTTACCCACAGCGTCTTCAGGTAGAAATGTAATTAATCAATTTGAGATTTTCCTTTGTTTTAACCCCAGCATCTGAAGGTACATATGTGCCTCTAAGCACTACTTCTGCTGCATATTCATTTTCATTCACCATGAAGTATTTCCTATTTTCTCTTCTATCTTCTGTGACTTCTTGGCTATTGAAGAGTTCGCCACTTGAACAAGAATCTAAACACAGGCCTTGGAGAATTTCCCCAAGTGTACAACCTTAGACTATGTCCTGTGGTTCTCCAACTATATTTCTATATCAGTGTTCTGTGAGTCCCTGGGTGTTCATTTTTAAAGGCTTCCACATGACAAAAGAGTTTGGTAAAATAACTCTGTCCTGCTTTTTTTTTCTTTCTTCTACACTGACTTTTGTTATGGGTATCAGTTATTACCTCTGAGTTAGGTACACCTTATTTCATAGGGAAACTGTGAAACATTAGGCCTAAATGTTTTTAGTTTTAAACTCAAACATCAGCTATACCTGTCTTCAAGGATCTGAAAAAGAAGGGCTCCAGCTTACCTGCAGAGCAGAGCTTGGCCACACTGTCTCCAGCCATACCCAGAATCAATACTTGGTGCCACAGGCTATTTCCCTGTCTCTCCCAGAACATACCCTGTAGTTTATGCAGAATCTCAAACCTCCCCAGTATTAAAAACAGCATGAAAAACTGACCTTTCTGCTCTTCCACTCGTTCTTCAACACTAATTCATAGGGTTCTTTCAGTGAAAAGAGGTCAAGGATTAAAAAGGCTCTGGTTTTCCTGCCAGGAGGTAGCAGGTCTCTGTTTGGGAACTGACCTTACCACACTTGACCTAGACTCAGAGCTCTCAGATTTCTGCAGGCAAAATGAGATATTCTGCTACTTCCTCATCACTAACCTGAACTACCCATTCCTTCACATAGAAGAACAAATTCAATTTTGGCATTTATTCATTTATTTATTGAATGTATTTGGTACAGGGTCTACAGGGTCTCATTACACAGATGGACTCATAATGATCCTCCTGTTTTCAGCTTCCCAAGCACTGCGATGACAAGAGCATGCCACCACGCCCAGTCTCAATCACCCAATCTCAATTGCCTTCTCAGTGTGCGACAAGGGTGGGGCCGTCATGGCATGCAGGGGATGAACTCTGGTCAACCTGCCTATGCCTGTGCCTTAATCCACTGAGCTATCTGGCTGGCCCTTACATATATTTTTTAATTAATCTAATTGAGAAACAAATACCAATGAGACAGTTTCAAAACTGATTTATAGGACAGTTTCAATAATTAATACATTGCAAATTGCTGTCTCCATAGTGGTTATTCAAAGTGTAAGATGCAGACATGATATCTTATCCAAACATTTTTAGTACAAATCTTTCTTCTCACTGAATTAAGAGAAAGTAGCTGTATATCTATCCTATTTTGTATAGACAGATACAAAATGGTCCTTCATGTGTGTCCCCTTTTTTGTTTAGTTTTGTCAGAGATGGGTATCCCATTGCCATTTAAATATCGTAGGTGCATGAATTCAGCAAAATAATCCAATATACTAGCCAGCCATTAATTTGACATCTTTTAAAAGCTTTAAATACCCTGGGAATTTGCTAATTGACATTTTACAGAAGGCATACAACTATGTTTCTGAAACGGCATTTGAAAAAATAAAACTTCTAGAAGTGGTAAGCTATACTTCTCACTCTTGAATTGCTCTTTAAGACTTTCTTGAATATCACCTGATGAATTTGTATATAGGTTTCAAAATATAAAAACTGAGGACTTAAATACATAGGCACAAAAACCATTCCTTGTGAGAATATTCTAAATAGATTAAAAGGTTAACTTTCTTACCGTATTAAGCCTCTTCTGACCTTTTACAGTATAATGTAAGGGGAGTTATAAATTACAGACATCCAATTTTCCACTGCAACAGGAAATGAGCCCTAAGACCCCTGTACTTCCAGGAGTCTATGTAAAAGAAAGATAAAACACATAAAATCCATACAAAGTTTAACAAAGTACAAATAAATGATGTAAGAGCTCAAAAATACTGACTTTAAAAGCAAAAATACTATATAGTTGTGCTCTATTTTACTGACTGATTGATTGATTGATTGGCAAAACCAGGGATTAAACTCAGACCCTTGTGCTTGCCAGGGAAGCGCTTATTCTACTGAGCCATCTCCCTGACCCCTGTGCTCTATTTTAAACATACAAAAGAAATAAATTAGGATGGTATTTACAAATGGACTATGATTTATAAAAAAGAATTGCTGAATCAATTTTAATAATGGGGGATTTCTCCTATTGAAGTGCAGTAAGTGCTAAGTTGGTGGAAGTGACCCTCTGCTTTATGCTGAGCATACCTTTTTTTGTAAATCTTATGATGCTTTTCACTGTTTCCAAGATTCAGGCTGTGAGAATCTTGCTGGACAAGACCCTGCTGCACCTCCATGCCTGAAGAGCAGTTCCATGACTCCTGCCAGCTAGATGCCAATGTGGGCTTCCTGGGGGCCTTGTTTCCCAGCAGCTCTATCAAGGCAGACCCTGACCTACTTCTGCCCACTTATGCAGGAAAGAGTTGGGCAGTGTGTGGACTGAGGGGAGTGTGTCATTTCTAGAATGAAAGAGGAGCCTCATTTTTAAAGTGGTAGAGGCAAAGGTTGCCACTGTCAAATATTCAACCATCAGCCAAAGTGACACAGGTTAATAACATTGATAATTCACTCTCATAGACACCAACTGCCCAACACCCCAGGAAAGCAGGGGCCTCCCTTCAAAACACAGGCTGCAAATTCTCCAGGTCAGAGCACATCACAAACTCTGGAAAGAATTTAGTAACTAAATGTGTGCAATTTCAAGCCCTTGTGTCCAGGGAGTGCAGGCTGGAGCCAAGGCTGCTGCGAGGTGGGGAGCTGACGAGACATCAGAAACTCGTAGGGGGAGCTGGAGCTCCTGCTCTCAACAGTAACTGCATGAGGAACCAAATGGTTCTTTTCTCACTAGGGAAGATCTTTTCAATCTCTGACCTTCTGTTTTAGCAGTGGGGACAAATTCATACTCACATATGTAGAACATGTGTGATCCTAAAGCTGTCAAATATTTTAGTGAGGGTGAATGAGCAGAAGAGGCGCCATCTTCCTAAGGGAGAGAAATGCTGGCCTACCTGCACTTGCTCAGCCACTCACATTTCACCCAAGGCCCTCAGGAAGTGAACCCTCTTCTCTATCCTCAGAAAAATCTTTTAAAAATTGATTTGGTTTCATTTAAAACGTTTAAAGTTTCTCCTCTGTGAAATCGAGTGTGAATCAACCCTCCAGAAAACGGTCCATTTGTTTTTAAAATCTCTCATTAACCCTAACAAGATGGAGCATGGAGACCAGTGTCTCCTGCCTCCTATATCGATCAGTGTCAGAAAACAAATGGTGGAAGTACAGGTGTCGCGACAATCTGCTGCTGCTGTCCCGCCATCTATTGTCTTTCTCCACTGTGCTTGTAAATTCTGCATTCCCTAGAGCGAGCCAAATGGAGCCTAGCCATGCAACAGTATCACTGTGCCCCCTGACTGCTAGCCCAAACTACCACTTGTTTCTCTCTTTCTCCTTCTTCCCCATGCCAGCAGGTGACATGGAAGCTGACTTTCCAGGGCATGGCACCCTGACCAGAGCGGGGCATTATGCAGAACATCTGCCTTTCTTCCCTGCCATAGAGCACCTGTCATTTGAACTGTGTTAAGAATGAACTTCTTAGATTTTTTTTTTTTAAAAGCACTCTTATGACTAACAACTGTAAGCTGCGAGGTCCATTGATAATGATATTATGAAGCAAATCATGCTTTCATACTTCATTAAAGTGGCTTTCACAGATTGCTGGTGATCTTCTACTCATTACATCTTTGGTTCAAATCTTAATTTACGACTTGGTGAAAATTTCCTGAAAGTGTTTCTTTTCCTAAGATGTGCCATCCTCTGTGTTCCCTAACACTACTTTCCTCCCTGTTTCTCCCTCTCTCCCACCACGGCTTGCTCTCTGCTGGTTCTGGTCAGTCTTCTATGATTCTTCTGGAAGCATCTATCTAACCTCACCGTTGACTACAGCCTATCTACCAAGACTTCAGGTCTCCCTTCTTCCACTTTCTTCCCTTCTCAGTGTGCCAGACCCATGTTTAAATGCCCAGTTATCTGGATATTTCATAGATATTTCAAACTCAACTTACCTAAAGTTTAATTTTCCCCTTTCTTGTTGAGCCTACCTCATATCTAAAAATCTAAGCATGGTCCTAGACTACCAACATTTTAAAAGCCACTAGCTATAGATTCTTACTCTTTCCATTCCCATCTGACTTCTTCCAGCACTTTTCTAATGAGTCTTCCTGCTTCCACACTTCATCAGCTCTATTCTCCATGCTGACTTAAATCCTAGCCAATAAGACTTGTTTCCCACTGAAGTCCTATACGGTACAAAACAATCTGCCTGTTGTGGTGCAACCAGGTCCCTAACTGTCTTAACCTCTCGCTGCTTTTGCGCAGCAGGCATGGACCCTTGTCAGTGCAGAGAAACTAAGGATTTAGAGTGTGACATGACATGCTGTCATTTCCTCATAGCGTTTTCTCTGTCTGGACTGCTTGATTCAAGCTGTAAACTGTTGTTTACAGGCCAAGCCCATACACAGCTGTGTGGGACCCTCTGGAACACGGGCATTCTTGGAAGCTGAAGCTAAAAATAATTTGATTTCTGAGTTAGAGAAACTGATAAATTTATAGTATCATGGCCTACAAAGCAATAGGCTGTAAAATAATTTTCAAATTTTATAATAAATTCTTTAGTTGCTTCCATTTTATTTCAAGAGTGTACCAATAGTCTTTAAAGGAGAGGATAGTTCTATCTGCAATGTTGGTCAACTCCATTGGGATGAAATGCTTCCCTACACTAAATGAATGTTTAAGTTTGTATATTTATAGGTAAATACATGATACTATATGTCTATATAATACATATGCATTTTATATATAAAATATGTTTTCTGTCTTAATAAAATTGGGAGTAAAATCAGATTCCTATATAATTTCACAATCAACACACATAAATACAGTCCATTGTGCAATATTCTACTTTTAAAGAAAAAAATAGTTACTAATCTCTGTTTCACATTATGAAATGAAGAGAAAAGAAATATTAGGAGGGATATTTAAGAGACCAGAATTTTTAGCTTTGCAAAAATTCTGAATAAGTAGACCTTATTCAACTTGTATTTCTAGGCATGAAAAGGACTATAGAAGATAGGGTATGTGAAGCAAAAAGTGAGTTTTGCTTCAAAGAAATAATCAGGCCCCAGAAGGACATTTGATTTGTAAACTGTGTCCTGTGAGAGAGGGAGAATAATGCAGCCCAAAAGTCTTTCCCGGATACCAGCAGGTCCTGTGACCCCAGGAACTCTCCTTGGTCTCAAGGTCCTGTGCTCTTACAATGAGACTCTGACACTCTGAAAGAATTTCACAAAATTAACAGAATTCAAGGTAGATGAAATCAGCAGCAATCAGTAGAGTGGTGTTGAGAGTGTATCAAAATAGGAAAGTCAGCATATGCAGCGTTTCCAGAGGAAACTCTTAAGGCACACATGCATAATTTGTCTCTGCCAGGGGAGGGAGATGGGAAGAGAAGGGCTTATTAATTTCATTTTCTCATCTGAGTGCATGGAACTAGTCTACTTTGCCCAAAGGCACTGCTTTTTAAGGGTATACCATTTATGCTTGCTTCTTGCCTTAAATGACTTTTTCATGTTCACCTACCTGTGTAATAGAGGCCTTAAAAATGATTACCCCAAACAAAATAAAATAACACCAATGATTTATATTAGAATAGATGTTCAGATTCAAACCATGTGGGTGAGATGTGACGTTCTCAGGAAAACCAATAAACACTTTACAATGACTTTACTTTTCTTAGGCATTGCTTTCACATGTTGATGGTACTAAGACCAATGGAAAATTAATTTCTGAGCTGAAGAAAGACTAATTAATGAAAATAAATGAGCAAAATTAATGAGAAAACCTGAACTTGAAGTCCCAAATAGATAACCATCAAAAAAAATTTCAGAAAGTGAATCTTGATTTCAGAGAAAAAATGAAACACACACACCCACAGAAAAAGGGGGGTTGTTACTAGGGATTACCCCAGGGCATTTGTGCTCAATTGTATGTCCAGATGTACTAAACACCTGTTTTGGAGACAGGGTCTCATTAACTCACTAAGTTGCCAAGGCTCAAAACTGTGATCTTCCTGCCTCTGCCTCATAATGCTGAGAGTTTTAAGTATGTCTGGCCCAGCCCAAAATTGCTAGTTTTTGGATCCCGAGGCTATTGATCATGAAGAATTAAGCATTGTTATGAAGGATGTTTCCCAAATGGTATGTGGCATTCTCCTCTGCCAGCAGTATCAGACTGCATGGTTATTAAATTTCAGAATGAAGAGCATAGTGGTTAACAGCCAGGTTCTGCAGAAAGAGTCATCTTTTTCAGTTAAAGCTTGGTTTGACAGTTGGCCAAACCATGTGAGCTTCTAAATTCACTTAACATTTTATGCCTCAGAGTCATTGGTAAAATGGAGGAAATAATAGCATTTATCTCAGTCTTGCTGCGAAGAGAATCCACAAAGCCCCCAGTGAAGTGACTGGCATAATGTTAGCCATGTAATAAATACAGCTGCCAAGATTTTTCTTTTCAACAGATGAACACAGTATTCATTCACTCAAATCACTCACTTGGAACAAAACACAGTAACAGGCAACTATTTCACTGTTTTAAAGGCCAAAGAAATAGGGCAATGAAAGAGCTTTTAATGACTGTCTTGCAGAGATACACGTAAAATATTTAAGTAACAACATTTCTTGCCCTCTTCAAAGTTGGCCTCGACTTCTAATAACTAGAAAATGAACTACACAACATGAAAGTAGGTACAGTCTTCTGGGTCAACTAGTTATCCTTTCTGTTTTTAAGCAGAATCACGAATAAATGTCCTTTACAGGTGACAGATTTTACAGCTCCAGCAGTGTGGTAAAGATGACCAAAGGTCTGCATCGCCATTCTTTCCTTCCTCCTTGGTATGATGGCACACTGCAGCCCCATCTCCCTTGCGTAAGTGTTGAATGAAAGAATGCATTTCCTTAGCTCTCTTAGAACTGTATGTGGCCATGGGACTAATTCTGGCCATGACCAGCACAATGTGGGATTTCAGAAGAGTTCAAAGAAAGTGGCAATTCAGCAGAGAAGCATTGATGCTGGACATTCTCTCCATCTGCCGTGCCTCTTAGACAGCATGGTGGAGCCCATGTCTACTGGGGGAGCTGACCTGAGAAGGATACTTATATGGGACAACAAAAGGATAAGAGCCTAGATTTTAGATAATGCTGCATGTAGCACAAGGTTCCAAATTCTTGACCTTTGAATTTATATTATAAGACAGACATTTTTATTGCTTAAGCCTCTGTAATTCTGAGTTCTTTTGTCATTTACAGACTAAGACCATTTCTGACACTGGTAATCTTATGAATGTGTAAAATATTTTCTTTTAACTATATTCTAAAACACCAGCTTCTACTGAAATTCCAATATTTCTCTAAATATATCAGATTTGTGTATGGGTTCAAACTGCAAATAAAAGATGACACTGCATGCTTCCAAAAAGAGGTATCACCTCACACCATGTTTTTTTTTTTCCTTCCTCTTTTGCCTTTTTGGAGACAGGGTCTAGCCACACAGTTCAGGTTGGCATTGATCTCACTTCCTGGGCTGATCTTGAATTCCAATGATCCTCCTACCTTAGCCTCCTGAATGCGTAGATTATAGGTGTAGATCACCACTTCCAGCCTATGCCATATTTTCTTAACAGCTGGCACATACCTGTTATACGGAGAGCGTTGCATAATAGATGCCAGATGCAAGAACAACACTAGCACAGAGACCCAAGTAGTCTTAGGGTATATCCCACTGCAGAGTGGTAGTGCTGATTCACTGCAGTGCCTCGGCCCAAGTCCAATGGTGAATGAGGCATTCAGCAAGCACCCTGGCTGTTCAAAATACTTGGACCCCAAGAAAGGTGACCCGAAAGTATCAGCCACAATGTCTCACCCCATTAATCTTACCCCTTGAAGACTGGCTAAGCCTCCATCCTGGGAACTGCCTCTCCATAAGCTCAGTAATTAATGTAAAAGAGGATGACTGCTCCAGCTGGGGAAGGTTGTTTGGCTTGTGCGCCCCATGACTGCATCTATCTTAACCCAAAACCTTTGTGATTGAGGTGATAAAGTAGTTTTCTATAGTTTTTCCTCCCAAAGGAATCTGGGCACTTAAGTTGCTTTTTTTAGTGCTACTATTTCTGTTTTTCCAATTTCTCTCTGACAAAATAATTACTAAGTTTGCCTCTCCTAAAGTTTCACAGATAGATGTTTATCTGAGCTTCATTTATGTGTAAATTTTTATCCTTTCCCTGTATTTGTTTCAGTTGTAGCTTTTGTCCTTCAGTACTTTCAATCTTCAGAGAACTTGTAAATCCTAAGACTGTCAGAAGTATTTAGTATTACTTCATTTTTTTTTTCTGATGAGACTGCAAAGCACTGCTGATTTAAAAAAAAAATCCTTTCAGTGATTGATGATGTAGAGTGTGCCTAAGTAGAGTCACATGGAAAGAAAACATTCTTTCAGGGTTTCACAGAGAGCAAATTTGTCAAGCAATGTCCATGACTCGTAAACATGGCTAACACAAAGGCTCTAAAAACTGCAGTACAGAGTTACAAGGTAAGTCATAAGAGGATTTTACTGACCTTTTCAGATACAAACGTTACAATTCTTGCTATATAGGTCTTACTTTATTTTAGTCTTAACCATCCAGCAGAAAAGTATAAAAATGAGGTATGAAATGTAAAGACATATTAATATGCTAAGATGCAAAAGCTCAAGTCAAGAACTTTGACATGCCAGTCCTACGGATAACCCCCTACTATTATGGACTAGTGGACTATATTGAATTATTTTGCTGAATTCACGCTCCTACAGTATTTAAATGGCAATGGAATACCCATCTCTGACAAAACTAAACAAAAAAAATGGATACAAATGAAAGACCATTTTGTATCTGTATATACAAAATAGTTTGGATAGATATATAGCTACTTCCTCTTAATTCAATGAGAAGAAAGATTTGTTCTAATAGTGTTTAGACAGGATGTCATGTCTGCCTCTTGTACTATGAATAACCACTACAAAGACAACAATATACAATGTATTAATTATTGAAACTGTCCTACTAATTGGTTTTCAAACTGTCTCATTGCTATTTTTTTCTCAACAAAATTAATACAAAGGAAAAAAATATCCTTTCAAAGGAGTATTGTTTATTCTTCTGCTTCTATTTCCATATTATTTCACTTTACTCCTGCAGTTCAGGATTTTTGAATTTCTGCAAGTTATCTCTTGCTTCTGCACATATGATATCCCTGCATATCTCCATTGGCCTGGCAAACTCTAGCTACTTCACTGCCCAGACTTGAGAAGTCTGAGACAATTAACTCAGGAAACGATGGACTAGTTAGCAGGTGGACACCAGAGCCAGAATGGATTTATAACTAGGTGAACTGCTTTTAAAAATACTGACTTCTGTTTTTGCATTAATATATGGTCAGTAATTTAGGTAGTAAGTAAAACAAAGTAGCCAATAGACACTGAAAAAGTAAAGTTTTAGCAAGTACAGCAATAATTCCTCTTGCAAATACTGTACAGATAAACTGAGCCATAATACTGTGCTCATGTAGGAATGGCAGAGTACTTTGGTTCCCAGTGAAATTCCAACAGAAAAGCAAGAATATTAATGTAGAATATTTAGATTTCTGAAATCCACTCTAGTCATGTAAAGCACACTAGAGGGGCCTGGGGAGATAGCTTGGTAGAATAAGCACCTGCCTGGTAAGCTCATGGTCCTGAGTTCAATCCTTGGTACTGAAGGGAAAAAAAAGCACACTAGAACACAAATCCATATAGTAACATGAAAGGAGAATATCAGTACACAGGAATTTAGACTTTAAGGCAGGTAGGTGGTGGTGGTGCATGCTTGTACTTCCAGCTACTCAGATAGCTAAAGCAAGACTGCAAAGCCAGGTGGGATAACTTAGTGGGAATCAGTGTAAAATACAATTTCAAAAGGATTGGGAAGATAGTTCAATGTACATCTCTGGTTCAACCTTCACTGCCTCAATAAAACCAAAATGTAAACAATTATGTATTAGTTTATCCATAGTACAACTAACCATTATATGAATATAGATAATCTATATTTTTGTCAAACTGTTCACAGAAGCCAAGGTTTGTTGTTTTGGGAAGTAAGACAATATCTTCACTTTTAAATGTTCACTAGATATTTGTGAAATTATTTATTACCATAATCATGGATTAATCTTAAAATGATAAAAAAATAGTGCCTGCTTAGGCAAGCTTAGGGAAGTGTGCAGGGACGTGGTTCAATCCCTCACCCCAGATGTTGTGCCAGCTCCACCCTCAAAGTGGGCTGAGCCAGCCACAAAAAAAAGAAAAAGATAAAAATGAGAAATCAAAAAGGGCTAAATATTTATAACCCACAAAGCTAAATGTTCATATCATCTTAATTTTAATTTATTAAAATAGAATAAATGTTCTAATTGATTCCCAAATGAGTATAAAATGCTTCAATAGAAATTGTCTATGATTTGTTAAGTAAACATCATAGACGATGATGTCATACTCAAAACAGACAAAAAAAGCAAGGAAAATTAAACTGAACATTTAATAAAAAATTCTGATTCAGCTGAGCCTTTATTTATGATGCTGATAATTATAGAACTGAGCGAACCCGGTATGGTGGGGCAGGCTGTAAGCCCAGCACTCAGGAGGCCAAGGAAAGGAGGACTACCCAAGGTGAATGCCAGTCTGAGCTCCACAGTGAGTTCAAGGCTGCCTGAACTACACAGTGAGACCTTGTCTCAAAAATAAAGCAGTGCACATTTGTGGATGTTAAGGGTCAGAGATTTACTAAACTACCTTGATGTGGTTCTAATATTCACCACCACTTCAAAAAATGTGTGCCTGGAGGAAATTACTTCAAGAATGATATAATCATCAATATGAAATGTCAGAAGTAACAGGTTCCGACAATGACTATTAACTATACAGTACAGATACATTAGCAGCAAACCACCTATTATACTAGATACTAGTGAAAATCTGGGAAATGAAGGGTGGAATTACGTTATTAACTACATATAATGTGGAATATTTGAGACACACTAAGCTTTGAGTCACTGATGACTGTAAATTAAATTCTCCTACGCAGTTTAAAAATAAGCTTTTAAACTTTTTTTCCCCAAATGACAAACTCATTATTTCCCCCAGTCAAGAAACATACTCTCCACCCTTATGTTAAAACACAGATTACAGACAACTGTGCACAAGCATTTTTTTTTTTGTGCACACTGAAACTCCTTGAAGATGGGAACTACATTTCATTACATCCTTTATCTCTTACCATTCCAGGACTATGGAGGGTCAGAAAATGTCATAGAATCTGTCTTCAATTACAAGAGGAATTTTGGTTCAGAAAGGTCTTAACTGGTGTGAGTGTGGGTAAGGTAAAGTGCATGCAGTGGTTACTGATTACCCAATACTACTTGTAATAAAGTTTGCACAGAATGCCTAGGGTAGTAAAGAGTAGTGCCTTGTTCAGTTTATGAATTGGTATTTTCATGGGACATCACTGAGTCTTCTGGGAAGAAGTAAAAATGAACTAATCTCTATTATTGTTCTAGGAAGCTCTGGTCAAATCTCCTTTAATGGGTCTAAATTTCTGTTAACAACCTCATAAATTGTGACTATAATCAATTGTAAATATGACTAAAATCCACAGGCAATCTCAAGAACATAACGGATAAAACAAAATGATCACACATTTTTTTGTGAAAAAATCTGTGTCAAGAAATTACTGGCATGGGGCCAGGGAGATAGCTCAGTAGAATAAGCACTTGCCAGGCGAGTGCAAGGGCCTGAGTTCAATCCCTGTTTCCGCCCCCCCCCAAAAAAAATTACTGGCTTGTGTGATGTTTTAATACTACTTTAGAAGATAAAGAAAACTTGCCCATTGACTATGCCTGAAAGAAAGGAACAGTCCTCTTGCTGACTACTGTCAGTGCCAACTATGTTTCCTAAGGATAATAAAAGGGCTGGAACACCCTGCCCCTGGAAGCAGATGCCTCTTACGCGCACGACGAATGGTGCTGACCACAGGCCAGCATGGTGCCTACTGCACTCCTTGTGTGGGAGTCCAGGCTAGACATACGTTTTGAAAAATAAAGAAAACTCTACCTTACCAGTAGAGGGTTGAACTAATGTGGCTGACATCAAAATATTTAATGTATACCACCAACTAGTTTATCTCTGTCCCCAAACTTTTAACACCGCTTCTTCAACAGGCTTACCATGTTCACAACAGGGCTATAATTCATGTATCTCACTTCTGAGTGGCTCTGAACCCATGGTGTTCCAAGCCAGTGGGCATGTTAAAAGTAAGCCTGGAAAAAGGCAGTCATCTCTAACCTTGACAAGGGATTTATACAGGTGGCCTTTACATGTCTAAGCTGGGTGGCAATTTATTTTCATAAGTGATTCTTGCTGAAATCTGTTTCAGGTGTCCTGAGGTGCTCTTTTTTTTTTTTTTTTTAATAATAATTGTTTTATTAAACACTATAGCATGGTGTTTAGTGATGGTGATCTCTCACTTTGCCAGACCAGAATTGCTGAGAAGGTAAAGTGACAGGAACTAAGTTTTATAAGACAAGTCTTCTGACCTGTACCTGTTCATCATTTGTATACAAGCCCAGAACTTGTCTGTTACACATTGAGATCTGACTATGGAATATCCTGAAAGATATTTAATGTCATTTCAATGAAATGGTACACCCTGTAGCTTGATCATTATGATGACTCTAGTTTTCAGGATTTTCATTATCTGGCATTGATTTTTGAGAAAGAGTTTTATTTAAATAAAAGCCTACTGTTTCTATATCAATATCTGCATTTCAGTATGTGGGACTAAAAAACCCTTTTTCTTGGCAAATCTTTATAATTCACTTAGAATTTGGGCAATAATGATACATGGTCAACATGGAGTGGGAGGCAGACAGCAAAATGGACTGTAAATTACAGTAGCATCATGTACACAAGTGAAGTAAACTCTCTACATCTTGTTTTTCTTAATAAAACTGGCTAATAATTATATTTCCCTATTAGGAACCTTTAAGGGTGAAATAATATTCATAAGAAATATGGAATGATTCTTGCATAAAGCATGGGCTTAATTAACACAGATGATTGTTATTTTAAAATAAAATGCATGATTACATCATGCCCCCCACCCCCGAGTCTCAGCTTACCAGCTGGGATCATATAACTCTCTGAATGCCCATAAAGCAGTATGGCCAAATAATTTCCTCCTAAATCTTTGCCTTTTACATCTAACCAGTCTCCTCCTAACACCTCCAGAGATGCTGCTATACCCATGCTCACCATCATGGAATAACTATAGGCTCATTACCTACGGGTGTGCGAGACTCTTCCGGTACATTCCACGCAGTCACCAATAGACCTTTCCTCCTCTTGGATGTGATCATGTCATCTTAGCACCTTGACACAGAATGGTTCCCTTTCCCATGCAAGGCTTGATCTAGTATTCAAGAAGACCTTGCCTTTTCTTCTGCTGCTTCTCCTGACTGCTATTCATTCTCAAGGGATTACACTGTCCAGTTCCCCGAAGAGGATATTGTTCTTAACTTCTCTGCCTTCACACAGCCTGCCTCATGCCCTGGGAGCTTCCCATCAGTCAGAGAAACTCTTACTCAGCCCTGAAGAATGCAACAAGCTCCTCTATTGAGAGGTCTTTAACACAGGGCCCATAAATTTCAAGGAAAAAAGATCACATACATATTTTATTACCTAACTGCTAAAATTTAGCACTTCCTTCAATTACTAATATAGGTAATAAACTATTGGTAACAATAGAAATCACCTACTTTCATATTTCATTACAAAAGTGGCAGCAATCTTTAAATATTATACTTATGCTAATTTTAAAACTATAGTATTAGACTATAGGTAAATCTGTTAGTTAATATGCTAATAAACATGTATTGTTACACAAGTTCATTTTTAAAAGCATTTTGGCAACCTTATTTCAACATAACTGATTTCTTCTGTACACCTATGAAAATTATTTTATTCAGGTACAAATATTAGCCTATGACAAAGTCCAGAATATAGTTAACACTACGAACTCTCATGTGAAGCCTTCCACAGTGGCCCCAGTGAAGTGAGTCAGGCCACGCTCACAATACCCACCATCCTTATTACGCTGCTTTGCAGTTCTGCATCTCCATTTTTCTCCCTGATAGCTGTGCGCTTCATGAAGAGTGAAGCTTCTTTTTAAAAAAATTCTCAGTACCTCTACTACTATAATTTTCAAAAATGTTCTTTAAATTAATGAACTGTGTATAAAAGCACGTAAGTAGCTTCAGAAAATGTTGTATTTCTGATCACTACACTGTTGAATGTCAGGTTGTCTAGAACACATAAACTCAGTTTGTTAGCCTTCCTATTTAGTATTAAACAGTTGGATATTATAGTCCAAGAAATATGTAATGCTTCTATGATAATTACTTACTTGCTAATATTAGGAAATGTTACCACCAATGCCACAGCCCAAAAGCCTTTCCAAAACATGCTCTGAAGACCACATGACCATCCACACTGGTGGTCTCCAGACCCGACCTTTGGGGTCTGTTTGGAGGCAGGATCACTTGCCATGGGTACAACTGGAAGTGAATTTTGAAAAATAGTTCAGAAGTTTCCTAAATTGCCAACTCTTTTATAGCAACACAGAATTGCTCAACTTCCTAAAACATATGCCAGGGTTTCCAGATGCAACCACTTGAGGTAGAAAATTGTAACAAAAAACCTCCTTTAGTCAGCACTATCTTTCTTCTAAACCAAGCCTTGATCCATCCATCCAGACACTGAGACGACCAATATAAGAATTTGCAAAGTTACTGCCACAGAAGACATTCCTTTAACCAGCTTGATTCACTTTGTTGAAAAAAAAAAAAAACTTGACCCATAAGCAGTATTTATTTTCCTACCCTTCTGGCTTGCATAAACACTACAACTATGCAGTGGAAAATACTTGAGTTTAACAAATTGGAATGTTTAAATGTTAACACATGAACCCATTCAGTATAATTTCCAAAAAAGTGCTCCTTGTTTTATTTAAATCTGGAGTACAGTTGAGTGTTCTGGGCACCTCATTTGCTATTTATATTTTTGGCAAAGTGTTCTTAGCCTTTATTATAAGGAAACACAGCACAGGTTAGGATTATGCTCTCTTGCTGTCGCAATACCAAGCAGTTCATTCTTTTTTGTTTACACAGAGACACAATGGAGATAGCACTTAAAGAGGACTGACCTGAAATGTGGCCAGTGCTCCAAGCCGGTGTCAGGTGCCCGCTGCACTGGCTAGAGTTACTGAATCAGAATGCAGTCCTGTGCATTGTCTAAGGCACATTTTTTTCCTTTTTCCTTTTTATGTTATCTCAAATCTAACTGTGCAGATTCAGAACAGCTTTACTCAAAAGCCTTTTTAAAACTAACAGAATGAAAATGACATTCAAACAAGAGTGTAAGTGGCAAGAAATCCTAAGTGCTGCTCGGATTGTGCCTGTATGATAGCTAGCTGGAGAGAAGGCGGGCACCCAGTTTCTAAGACTTGCATGCTGTTTCTAAGACTTGTGTTTCCAAGATTTCTGATTCCAGACTTCTCTCACACTGAGTACTCCCATGTTTGTAAAACATTTACTCTTCTCCGTCATCCAAGCAATCACCCAGCCCAGTCATCCTCCTCCACGCTTGCTCAGGTCTATTTCCACTGCCACCACTGAGACTGCCTTATTTCTTGCCTGGGCAGTTAAGTTCTTTTAACTTGTGTCTCTTCAATACCCTTTACACTCCTCTAGTCAATTCTGCCCTCTGAGGCCAGAATGGTCCTTTAAAAATGCAAATCTAATTATGCCATTTTTATCCTACTGCCTTTTGAAGGCTTTTGATATTGTAAGACGATGTTCAAAACTTGCATGGTCTGTAAGGGTTTAGGTACATTCTTCTTTCAGCTTGCTGCCCAGGCAATCTCTGGGCCATTCTCTGTCTTGCTGCTATGACGTACTCTTTCTGGACAGTTCCTTAATTCTTTGTTTGGGAGCTATACACATGGTGTGATGCCCATTTTCCTTGTAGTACTCCTTTTCTCCATTCTTTGTACATCCATTCTTTAGACTCTGACTTGACTTTTAGCTTCCCCAAAGGCCAGGAATCCTGCTATTGTGAGGGTTTTGCAAGTTTTTGGCCAAAAGTTCAGATATTAAAATAGTTCAAGAAGAACTCAATAATGATTTGAGGTGTGATGAAGCATACAAGGCTGGAGTCAGAGAAAAAACAGTGTAATGACTACAAAGTTATTACTTTCTTGTAAGGAGAATACTGCTTTCCAAAACTGGTATCACCATCATAGAAAGATTAACAGATGAAGCCAGTTTACCCATTAGATGTTTAGGATCTTCATATATGAGGAAAACATGAAAATATCACTATTTGGAAAAAGAACCACCTTGAACATCTTCGTATTCTTTGTTTAGCAATGTTCCAAAAAGAAAAATGAAATAGGAATGAAAGGAAGTTGTTGTGTGCGTGCATACACACACACACACACACACACACACACACACACACACAAATTAATTAAAAGCACAGTTTTTTTAATCAATATCTATTCAAACAGGGTCTAAACACATACATCTGAGAGGAGCTGATAACATGCCAGCCAATATTAAATTAGTAAAACTAGTCAACTACTCAAGCTACTGTAAGTGATAAAACTGTTTCCATGACCAAGACAGGAAGAACAGGGTCTAAAAGGAAAAGAAAGAGAAATTTCTGTGTTGTTGCTTTTTTTATGCTAGCATAAGTCCTCAAGAATTGTGTGAGCTAAAAGACAATGGTCCATTTAGGGTCTGCACAAGAGAAGTCTAAAAAAAAATAAGTAGTCAGTATGCCCTAGAAAAAGAACATGGCTTATTTGGACTTCTATTCCTTAAAAGTAAGAATAAAGTCTTAAGTTACATTAAATGCTTTCTACCATGAATAGCCTCTGGTTTCTTTTCTTGTTTTGTTGTTGTTGTCATTGTTTTGTTTGTTTGTTTCATTTGTGGGAGAAAAAGTACAAATAATGTAGAGGTCCTGTTCATTAGACCAGGGAAGTACTGGTGGAATGGCAAGGTCACCAGAGTCTCAGTAAAGTGCTTCATTATGAACCAGATGTCACCCCTGTCTCTGCTTTAATTATCATGCATGTATAATAATTCACCATGCCAGAACTCTCCTTCAGCTGCAGGCCAGTATTCTCAATAGCTACTCAATGTCCCCAATGAAGACAGTGGCAGGACGCCTAAGGTTCAACATGTTTAAAGCTGTTCCCATGAATTTGACTTGCCTCATCCAATCACACCACTTCATTTCCATGAATCCCTCTACCTGTTTTCTCATGCAGGAATTGGGAATTATTCAGAGCTTCTTTCCACAGATTATCAGGCATAGATTTGTAATTCCTGCTGATTTTCTCTCCTGAAAACTCTCACTGAGAATGTATGTATCTCTCAAGTCATTATAATAGTCCAGGCCAGCCCAATCTCTCTCACCGAAGCTCTGCACCTGAACACAGGCCTTCTGACCCACATGCCCAATGAGATGTTGAGAATGGAAAATTTGGGCAAGTGTTTTCTCTGCCTAAAATCCCTCAATGGCTTCATATTCTGGGACTTAATATTTTTAGGCTTTGCATAAGCTGGTTCTGACCTATCTTTTTTTTTAATGTATGTGATGATTACAGGGACTTACTACACAGCTCAGACTCATAGTGATCCGCCTGTTTTTCAGCCTTCCCAGTGCTGGGATTACAGGCATAGGTCACTACATCCGGACTCCGTAGCCAGCTCAGCCCTCCAGGGATAGAGCCACAGTGCCTGTGCTTGCTTAAGCTTGTCAAAGCAGGCACTTCAGTCTGCCGAGCTGTCTGGCCAGCCCCTGGCTCTGACCTGTCTTAACAGTGTAATCTTCCTCTTTTCCAGTCTCTTTAGCCTGCTTGCAGCTCCCTGCATTTGCCAGGCTCCCAACGCTTCACAAGTTCTCCAAGCTGCTGTTCCTTCTGCCTGCATGCTCTGCTTGCCTTTCAGGGCTTAGTGCCAAAGGCCTTTGCTCAGGCCTGCCCCAATTCTCATCTTTCCTCCAATGACAGATCTTATTAAATTCATCAGCAGTGTTTTAGGTATTTTCTATATGTTAATTTATCCTTACTATAATCCTTTGACTAGTGCTCCATAAATATTTTTGAAAGGAATAAGATAAAAAGCTCAGGGCAAAAGTGCCTTGAAATTCTATAACTGTCTACTTTAGGAAGCATTTGTCTGTTTAAAAATATTATCGTGATTTGCATACAGTGAGGTCATACTACTAAAAAATGTCAAATATGGACAGAAGAAATAACTAGGAAAGGTCTGATTCCTTAAAACTTGCATAGGACTCAGATGCAAATATCATGAATTAAATATGAAAGGGAGAAGAGAATACTAATTGGACAAAATGTGTGGCAGAAGGTCATTTCAGATGGACATGGTATGCGATCAGAGATACATGATTCAGAAGATACCCAAACAACAGATATTTCTTCTAACCTCAGCTGATAGCCTATAATGGCTTTTAGAGAGGCACTAGAATATTCTATCACTTTATATGCATCTTTATATTTTAATCTGCTAAAATGCAATTCTGAAAGAGGTTCCTTAATATGTTCAGTTCATTGAATCTAATCAAGACTTGGAATAAAGTAGCATCATTTAAAAAGTATTCTAAATACAGAATGTTCTCATGGAAATTATTTAGAACATTGAATTTCTTAAGGTGAAAGTCACTGGCAAGCCCCAACCTACAGAAGTGCCCTTTAAACAACCAGTGTCTGTTGAACTGAAATGAAGAATAACTTCTTCAATCATTCAGTTCCACATGTCTTTTACTTCATTCAGAACAGATCACATGCTCATCACTGTAGTCCAGAGCTTTCTGTAAGAAGTGATGGGTTAACAGGTATAGGCACTGAAACTTTACTAGGAGAATTTGAGACCTAGTGAGACCTTGTCTCAAACTTTTAAAAAGGGTTGGGGCTGTAGCTCTGTATGAAGGACCTGTTTGGGCCTTTGTATTAAACTAATTCCCTTATTAGCTCTCATTCCAAGGGGCAAGCACACTATATTTACAACATGGACATTGTCTATCTTAAAGTACTAAAGAAGATTTTCATATTTCCTTTAATTGTAGAAAACTATAAAGATAGTTTTAAAAACAAAATCAGTGGCAGGTGAGATGGCACACATCTGTAATCTCAGCACTTGGGGGCTGAGGCAAGAGGATCCCTGAGAGTTTGAGGCCAAACTGGGCTGCACAGTAAGTTCAAGGCTGGTCTGCACTTTATGGTGAGAACTTGCCTCAGGAAAAAAAATCAAGCAAGCAAGCAAACAAATGAACAAAAAGAGAAAGAAAAGGAAAAGAGAAGAAAAAAGACCCTATCTCAACAAACAGATCAACCAACCCACCAAAGCAAAAACAAACCCAGTTAAAAAAAATCAGAGGGTTACTTATATTTTATGGAATTACTCAGATTTTAAGTATATTTAAAATATTTTAATAACAATATGCTACTCTTTCTCTGTGTTTAGAACAGGGTCGACGGGGTCTCACTTCATAGATTGTACTCATAGTGATCCTTCTGTTTCCAGCCTCCCAAGTGCTGGGATTACAGGTGCACCACCATGTCCAGTGTCAATTGCTCATTGTCAATTGCTCTCTCAGTGTGCCCTGGGGGCAGAGCCCAGCATGGCATGCCAGGAATCAAACCCCAGCCTCTATGCTCTGCCTACGCAGGTGCTTTAGTCTATCTGGCTGGCTAATATGCTACTCTTAAAGAAGGCATGCAATAAAAGTCCCCCTTTTCTTAAAGAACACCTGACATTTGTTTCTGCTTTAAAAATGGCTATTTTACTATGAGAATAAAACTAGGCTATATCACTTCATTCCATTATAATTTATATTGAAATATTTTTATAATGAAAATCAGAAGGATCAACAAATGATAAACTGCTGTAGAAAGACTTATACTTAGGTAATAAATATTTTTATTTCAACTCTAAAAGTTAACATCAGAAAACTATTGCATTATATCAATCCTCAAAAATTTATAAGCATTTCCTATTAGTCCATACAGTCATTTGTTCATCAGAAATTTCTAAAATGTTTTCTAATATTTTCTGCAAGATTATTTTCTGCCTTTGCTTGACCTGACAATATGAACCTTATTCTGACCACAGACATTAAATGAGACACTAGAAAATATCTTATGTTGCTCAAGCAACAGTAATTCTTGGGGCCAGGGAGATGTCTCAGTGGAATAAGTGCTTTCCTGGCAAGCGCAAGGGCCTGAGTTCAATCCCCAGTTCTGCCAAAAAAAAAAAAAAAAAAAAAAAAAAAAAAAAAAAAAAAAAAAAAAAAAAAAAAAAAAAAAAAAAAAAAAAAAAAAAAAAAAAAAAAAAAAAAAAAACAACTCTTAAGTGAGTCTTACAGGTAAATATACAGAAATGACCTATAAACAGGTAGAGGATGCAGTGTTCTGCCAAGAGCTCCAGCATTTTTGTAGCCGATGAGGCAGATATCCAAATAAAGATCCCTATCATCCAGAAAGTCTGCCCTGTTTATGTTCTATTATTGTAACACTTTTGTATATTATTAGGATAAAATAACAGACTATAAAACCAACAGGCCAATAAATAAGCAGGTAAGCATATTAGAAAGACAAAAAGTTCATTTTCCAAAGGCAAGCCAATAGCACAATTTAGGACTGGAAAGGTATAATAATGCCTTTCACACTGTTGTAGTGAGAAGCTGCCATAGTGCTAAGTCAGAAGCTCTAGCTAGACAGCATGTGCAGCTTAGTGGGAAATGTTGTTTTATTTCACATAAAACATTTTCAGGGGGAGTGTGTTCCTGGGTGTTGAACACAGAGCTTACACAGCCAACACTGTGCTCAAGACCTGGGCTACAGCCCCAAACCATGCCCCACGATCATCCAGAAAGTCTGTCCTGTTCATGTTCAGTGGACAAATCACTTATCTACTGATTTGAGGGTTGTGCCCATCTGTTTGAAGTGAAAGTGATCTAGAAGCCAGTTTCATCCTACCCACACATTAATGGAACTGCTAGCCTTTGGACAGCTAAAATCAGTAAAAAAAGGGGAAAAAAGATGGGAGTTACGGTTAGTGAGCCAGACTCTGCTGCCAAAAATATTAATGCAATGATTCAGTCACCTTTTCGGGAGCTCATCTGTGGCTCTTCAGCTCACCTGGCCTTTCACCCATTCCCCACCCATTCATCACCCAGTGCACACACATTAGCTTTAATGAGCTCTTAAGCCTGCAGCTGCTATTGCAAAACTTTCCTTTTTTTTTTTCCATTTTTATTTTCCACCTGCAGATCCTCTGGAAGAACCACACAAGGGTTTGGGGGACTTTCTTTTCCATTTAAATGAAGGGACCCATGAAACTCGGTAAAGAATAGTTGTCAGAAGAGCCAGAAAGTATGTGCATCTTGTAAGTTTAATGACTGATTCCTGTGGCTATTTGTTCACCCGAGATCACAGATATCACTAAGTCATATATGAGCCAAGCCAGTTTTCCTACACTCCCTATTTATATGTATATCCAATTTTAATTTCCAGAGAAACATCACCAAATTGTTTCTCACAATTCACTCTTTCCTTAACTCCTTAGGCTCATGTCTTTGAAGGTACTTTCCTCTTCCTGACAGTCCTCTGGACCACCTCTCACGATTTCTTCCCTTCACACACAAGCCTGAAGACCACTCCCATCAAGAAAGAAAACGCTACCAGAATTAGGATAGGAAAAGGTGACATAATGCCATCTCACCTGTATCTTGTGCAAGTAGCATTTTCACCCGACGGAGTGATGGGCTTGAAAGTGATACGAGGGGAAACCTGGGCCGAGAGCAGAAATCCCAAGGCAAGAACAACAAGTGCTACAGTGGTGCCTAAAAAAAAAAGGTTTCACATCAGAGAACAGGTGATATGAGAATAAAATTTAACACAAATACAACTGCTACTCCATGTAAAAATGGTGATGATACAAACAAACAGTAACACACTTAGGATAACTGACAATGTTGTTGATTGCTTACCATACCGGGAAACTCAAAACAGGCAACTGATTTACTAGCACTTTTTTCAGAGCCAAGAAAATTGTTCTAATATAAATGGATCATGTAAGTCCTACGTAAGTCAATAAACTCAAACTAATTATTTCCAATGCAGATGAAAGAATATTTCTTTTTTTTCTTTTATTTTATTGAAGTACAAATATCAATGAGACAGTTTCAAAACACATTAACATGACAGATTTGATAAATTAATATAATGCAAACTTTTCATAATGTTTTGGTATTGTACAAGGTGCATACCTGATATTATACTTACAGACATTATTAGAGCAGATGTCTCTTATCAGTAAATTAAGAGAATAAAATTTAATTCTTAATAAAATTAAGAGAGTGTAGCTGTTTACTTATCTTATTTTTTCTTATTAAAAAGGAAAAGCCTTTTTGGAGAAAACAAACAAACGTCTTTTAAATAGCAAAAGTGCTATAACACATTCATTTATTTCTTTCCTGTTAGTTTTTCAGAATATAAAACTTTGATTTGAAGAAATGACATTGGTGATTATGCCATTCACTCAGAAGGCCCAATTTTGAGTCCTTGATATGCCCAGATGGTAAACAAGAAAGTTTTCAAATTTCTGATCATTAATCTAGCCACAGAATTGTAAGGTTAGACAAAATAGTGTCCCAGGAAGAAAGAAGCAATGGTTAGATTCATCTGTACAATTTGTTAGAATGAGACAATATGTTTAAATATGGAATTTAGGAGGGCATGTATATAGTGGTCAAGATTTTTATTGATTTAATTGGGAGGTAGTTTAAGATAGGACCAAAAGTATTATTAAAAGAATAGTGTTAAACAAATTTGGGGAATACTGTGCGGAAACACTGATACCATGTAATGGCTGAGTTCTATGCTGAGATGTACCATATTAAACACAGTGTAGCTGAGGTGTCATAGGACTCAAAGGTCGAGGGTTAAGTACAAGCTCGGCCTGGGATGTATCCCAACCCTGAATCCAAGTCTACAGCAAATGGGGATGAGACATTACAGCTTCAAAGAGCGTCACAGGTGATTATGAGGTGCAGACAGGACAAAAACTCTTAGAATAGATCCCTTAAAGAGGAGAATGTTCCCCAAGTAACTTTATTTATAAGACAAACTTTAAAATGATCCTTTTAAAATTTAAAAGATTCAAATCATATTCCATAAAACTACCTGAGTTACCTTTTTCTTTTCTTTAACAAGTTATAGATGTTTAAATCAATAGCTTATTATGATTTAAAATGCCAGATATTGTGCCAGATATTCATAATTATAACCTAGGTTTGAGTCTTAATACAAGAAAACTTTGGATGAACAGATTTTCTTCATGGTCAGTTTGGAAACATTATTTTATTTTAAGCAGAGTCCCAGTGAAGCACACCAGTAAGATTCTGGAATTTGATAATTGTTTTTTAATAAGGATATTCTCCACAAGAAGTGAAGTATGTTAGATTTAGATTAAGGCCATCTTCAAAAAATATTTGATGTAAAATCACATTATCTAGCACATGACTTGGATATTTAATAAGTACTCAAAAAATTCCCCTTCTGAGCTTCTACAGTGTGTGACTAAGAATCACCAGATGAACCTGTTTATATGCACATGCTCTAGACTCTGTCTTCAGAGATTCTAACTTGGTGGATCCAAGATAGGGCCTGTGAATCCACATCTAAAAGTAATTTGCCTTGGTAGTTCGGAGGCAGGTGGCCCATAAGTAATGTTTTCAGAAATATCACTATCAAAATATATGGTAGTATATAACACATTGTGTTTCTGGACAGGATTTTATTGCCTACATATTTCCATAGACATAAACCTCATTATTTAAAGAAACAAGGAGTTATTAAAATTGAGGCGTTTATAAAAAAGACCAGTTTTCTAAACAAATTTTGAAAATACTACAGATGAGGGTATAGCAAAATGTCCCACATTTAAAATTATTCATATGTGGCATATTTTATGTTTTCTGCAGAGTTTATTTGTCCATGCTTAAACATAGTTTGAGTAGTTCTGAAAGGATGGAAACACGTTAAAAAATATTATTATTGTTATTATTGTTTGAGGCAGGGTCTTACTTCATACTTCATACTGGGCTTGAACTCGCTATCTACTACAGGCTGGCTTTAAACTCATGGTGATTCTCCTGTCTCAGTCTCTCAAGTGCTGAGATTAAAGGCACTTGCCACTATGCCCTGCTTCACAAATTATTCAGATGTAAGATTTTTCACCTTTTTAAACCCAAAATAAAAAGTCACAAATAGGGATGACTGAATCACATGTTTAGAAATTCTAATATTAAAATTTAAAAGTAATAAAAAATTAAACCAGAATACTGTTAGTACTATTAGAATATCACAGACATACCTACATATGCATGAATAAAATAAAATATAGTGAATTAAAAACACATGAATGAACTAGTATTCAAGTGTGAAAGCCTCATCTACTGTGAGCGTCATTCTGGAGAAATGCTAACATACTAACACAACTGTGTAATGCTAAGGCTTCTTCTGAAGATACAAATTTCTACTGACCAATGTCTTCCTGTGGACTTATTGGATCACAATTAGAAGTAAAAACTGCATAAACACCACTATTTATAATCATATGTAGATAAAAGAGGAAAACCTGTTTAGGAGGGAGAAGCCACGCCTTCTCCCTCCTAAACTACTCTACCGTACACTCCGTTACTTCACCTGGATACATGACAAGAGCAGATGTCTATCCCATGGATTGTGTGATGACCAAGTAAGAGCATCACTGTGAAGGATTTTGGCTGGAGGAGGGTTTGACTGAAAAGAGGTGACAGTCGAGGGAAGAAGCCTTCAGGTTGCTCATGAGAAGCAGCTGCTGAAATCCATTGGTCTTTCATTCTACTCAATTGCCTTAGGAATTCTTAACTTCTTATCGGCCCAGTTATTTAAATACAAGATGACCATAAATTGCATTTTTATTCATTTTATAAGACAACATAGCAGGAAATATAAAAATGACAATCTTATCAAATTTATTCAGTACAAAAATCGACCAGTTGGAATGATACCTAAGCCACACCAAGAGTCAATACTGAAACAAACATGCTTCTGAGCATCACTCTCAAGGTAAGCTGTTAAGTAATTCACAGCAGAAGGGTACTGGACTCCTCTGCAGAACAGCTGCAGGGAGCTGAAGCCTGATGTCAGCTAGAAGAGCTCAGGAGAGTCTGGGTTACGATGAGGGAGGCTGATTTTGCAGGGTGGCTAAAACGATAGGCTCGCTCAAGAAATAATAATGCTGTGACAGCTAAATGCTCTGAGTACAACTATGGTATGCAGTATCTTAAAAAGCTACTTGTGAAAGTATTAAATCCTCATTCAAAGGTACAGAGGGGGTAATTTTTGAGGCATTCCAGACAGTTTTTGAGTTGAATTGTAATATGACTTTGAGCAGAAAATGGAACTTCACTCAAAGTCATACAATTCAAACTCAAAAAATATCTGAAATGCCTCAAAAATTCTACAGAACTGATAAGAGAGAGCCCGACTGGACTACAACAAATATGAGCACAGGCTGTTAGAAAAAAATGGTCAATCAGCAGTTTTCCTCAAGTCTCAAAAGTCTAGTCATAAAATTAAGCCTTTAAATTCTATTTAATGATAGTTCTCTAAATGTAGCAATGTATGTTAAAAAGGAAAGTAGTGCCTTAAAAAAAAAAATCTGAAAGCAACTATTATCTCTTATAGTGTAGACCAGAACCCCAGAGGTCAACAAATTCAATTGCTAGCACACTGTAGGAATGTATTTGCAATATAGCACTCCTGATGGTAATCTGTCCTTTTGTTTATCCACCCTATGACTACGGCTCCATTCACTGCTGGATAGCTCTAGTTAGTCAGAAAAGTTTTCTTGTATTAACCAAAAATCTATGCACTCATCAATAGCATCTACTATCTTCTATATCTAATAGGCTTCTCTTTAGGTTTTCCTACAAGCTAACCACCTTTGCTTTCTGTACTGGGTTTATAAATGGATGGCTTTTAAACCACATCTTTCCCCCCACCTCCTTCATTTGCTCTCATCCTTCCTGCACATCCTGGCTACTGCAATCACTATGGCTCTTTACTTCCTTTCTCACCTTTGCCTCAATGCAGATCTCAGTACTTCAGTTCCACTCCTGTTACCAAAGTGCCACTGCTCAGGCCAAAATAGAAGACAAAAGAATTGCACTGCTTCTAAAGGGAAGGTATGCATTCCCAGTAAACTGAATTTGGAACTGAGTGTATTTTCTCATCAAAATCTGGGACACGTGCCTGTAATAGCACTATTAGATGACTGGTTTAGGTATAATCTAAACATACAATTTAGTTAATGGAAAATATATTTAATGGAAAAAGTATATAAAGGCCAAATATATTTATATTTATTAGAATACAACTAATAGATAAATAGGAATATGCTCACACATTGGAAAAAACTAAAAAATTCTTTTTTGTTGAGACAAGTTTTACCCTGCAATTCAGGCTGGCCTTGAACTAACTTTGTAGGCCAGGTTGGCCTTGAACTCACATCAATCCTCATGCCTCACCCTCCTGAGTGCTGAGATTATAGGTGTACATACCATGCCCAGCTCAAAACTTTGGAAATAAGATGCAACCAATGTCAAAGAAGATTTGTAGTCTGTGACATGAAATAGTCCTGTGTTACACAGAGATAATAAATAAAATTATAAACACAGAAGACTCCAAAACTCAGTCTTTAATTTAGGACTGTTTTAGTCTTTTGGGGGGTGGTACTAGAAATCAAATTCAGGACCTTGCACTTGCCAGGCAGGTGCTTATGCTGCTGAGCTACCTCACAGGCCCTGGGGTTGTTTTAAGCACCAAGAGTCCCATCTTACTTTGTGAAAAAAAATTGTATGGTTCCAATAATCCACTGTTGGAAGATGTGGAAAAGAAATGCTCCAAATTCGTTTTCTTATCTTCCAAGTTTAAATATATTTAAAAATAACATGTTAAATAATGAGGTAATCAATACCAAGCTTTTTCAAAGGCAGATATGATCACTCCTTTCATGTTTGTTTCCAAGGCAAGTTCCAAATACACAAACACAAAAAAAGTCCCTTAACACATCCAGATCTCCTTCTCCTCCCTCTCTCCTCCCCTTCCTCTCTTGGACCCAGGGTCTTGCTATATAGTGCAGACTGGCTTTGAACTGGCTTTGTGTAGCTCAGGGTGACCTTTTTTTTTTTTTTTTTTTTTTTTTTTTGTCTTTTTTTGAGACAGGGTCTCACTATGCAGTTCAGGCTAGCCTTAAACTCACTTTGTAGCTCAGGCTGGTCTCGAACTCACAACAATCCTCCTGCCTCAGTCTCCCAAGTGCTGGGATTACAGGCCTGCGCCACCACGCCCAGCTCAGGGTGACCTTTAACTCATGGTGATCCTTCTGCCTTAACCGCCCAAGAGCTGAGATTATAGGCAGGGACCCTCATGCCTGGCTTCAGATTTCTTCTTACATTTCATGTCTATTTACAATCTAATTTCTAGTCACCTATCATAAATTTGTAAGGACCATATTTTTTAATGAAAATGTTTTGTGCCTACCACTCTAATTTTATAATGTTTGGTTAAGAAACCAATAATAGAAAGAGTATCTGTCTTGGAAGGTATCATCAATAGGAAAAAGTTTCAAAGTGAATTCTTCATACATGTACCTACCTGCTAAGCTCCCAAAAGTAAGCTTTCTGCGGCCCACTTTCTCCACAAGCCATACTCCCACAAGTGTGAAAATGAAGTTTGTGAAAGCTGTCACTGAGGCCAACCATATTGCGAGTCTATCGTCTTCCACACCGGACATCTGCAGGATGGTGGCACTATAGTACCTGCAAGACAAAGGATGGAACACTGGTTGCTGAATGTTTTTTCCTAAGACAGTTCCTCAGAAAAAATGTAGATATCTCAAAAAAAGAAGAATCATGGCTAACTACAATAACATCAAGTTATCAGGGGAGTTCAAAGAAGCTATATATAGGATCAAAATACAGAAATTATGTTCAGATATTCTTTTGTATTTCTGTAGCAGGTGGATAAAGAGTGCTATGATTTAGCCATAAACTGTCCCCTAAAAGTCTTATATGGGCAGTAGGAACTGGAAGGGATGAGTCACTGGGGATGTGACTGGAACAGTACATTGTTGTGGTTCCTCCTTCTTCCACTATGGCTTCCTGGCCAGTATGATGTATGGAGCCCTCCCACCATGATGCTTTTGCCCTGGAACCCACTGATCACAGGCTCAGACTGTGAGCCAACATCAATCTCTTCTCCTTTGAAACTGTGGTCATAGGGTATTTTGTCCCAGCAATCAGACATGTAAAACAGAACACTGGTACCAGGAATGGAGCAACTGCTGTTGACATGGCTAAAGTGTCTGTACTTTGTTTCTAGCTCCCATTTTAGTAGTCCTTTAAACAACATATGAATTCACTACTCACTCCTCCTGTTAGCTAACCATAAACCCATAAAAGCCAATAGATAAAAACAAATTGTGGGTAAGCTAAGATTAACTGCTTGCTGCTTGACCAATGAACACCTGGGAAATGTAAATCTTGTGACCTTCTTGTGAAAACCACTGCAATGTGGTTGCCATGGTGACTAGTAACTTGCTAAATGTATAAAACCTCCAGAAGAACAAAGATTGGGTCTTCACCCACTCCAGCTGGCTGAACAAAGCTTGCTTGTACCCTCTTGGCCTCCGTTTGAGTTTTTCCACTATCTGCCATTACACTGTGATTACACCTGACCAGTTTGGAAAGGTTTGGAGATGCAAATAAGAGAAGCACTAAAACAGTGATTGCAAATCTTTTGACGTCCCAGTGCCTAACTGCCATACAAAGCGACAACTCTCTAATTAAATTTGAAATCAAGGTTTTTGTTTAGAATAAAACCAACCATTATCTGACACTCAGCTACTGGGGATGACTTGCCTTGCATGCAAGCAAAGAAGGCACTGTGTGTCCACTGCACCGTGCATGCCATAGGCTCACAACCACTGACCTAAAACATGAGCAGGTCTCGATGTGTGATACTGGTCAGTTGGAAATAAGGACTTTATTGGCAACTGGATTGCAGACCATGCATAATAAGTCTGTGGCAGAAAATTTATTTTTATTTTGCCTGTGCTCAGTCAGATTCAAGAGCATAAATGGAAACGACTTTACAATACATTACTTATAGAAGAGCTGCAGGAAGTCCAGATCATTCAGGGTTGCCTGGGGAAACATTTCCTGTTGTTCAGTCATCTGGGCACTCATGGGCCACTTCAGGCACAGCCCAAGGGACTCACTTATTGTTCTCAATGGCAGCAGATGCTAAGGCCATTTACATGGTGATGCTTTTCTAGGTATTCAGAATGCAAGAGTTGTGGGGCCATGGAAGCTTCCACCCAGATTTTACAAGATGGCTGAGGAGGCCAGGCAATGTGCTATGATGAAGGAAGTTCATGAAGTTATGAGAATGGAGCCATACTGGAAAAAGAGACTTCAGGAAGGTGGAGATGCCAGAAATGTGGATTGTCTGCTGTGGAAAGTCACAGGCAATGAGCACAGCCAGCCCAGAAGAGAGGCCACCTGCACTGAGACTGACAATGTTATAGGGACTGGTGTAGCCAAGCCCTTTGGAGCTGACATCTCATCACAACCTGTCCAGAATGCTAGATATGTAGGATTTAATATTCACCCCTGATGATTTTCAGTCTTGCTTTGGCCTGACTGAATTTATCAGCCCAAATAAATAGCTCCTCCTTTTAAATTATAGATGTCAAATATTTTGTCCCAGTGACAGGAAAGCTGACACAGAGGCCAAAAAACTTCCAAAGTAAAGCATATCCTATCACTAAGGAGAGTAACAGTTGGTGATTTCACTCTAAAACTACCAAGAATAAGCTCTAAGTTGAAGGTATGAATCAGAAGTCATTGTACATTGTGAACTAATGTTCTTAAAAGAATAAAAGGATTCACTGCCTGTAATAAGAAAATGTGATAAAATGCTAAAAATGGAACAAGCAAAGAATTCTCTCTTCAAAGAATATGTCAGGATATACCCAGTATGTATAAAGAGATGAGAACGTGGCTTATATGCCTGAGAATGGTGATGTGGCTCCTGGAAAAGTGGACACTGGTCAGGTCACATCTCCAGCATGGTCTGCGTGATTAGCTCTGAGGCTCATTTTGTGCTAAACGAGTTTGCTGGAGACTGGTTTTTAAGAATACGATGCAAATTTGTTGGTGCACATTGTAAGATATGTCTGTCACATTTAAGGATGACAGGTTTCTCACAGAACAGTTCTTTTCTGTTGAAAATGTTAGCAGCTATATAAGTTCCTTACTTTAAAGCTGACCTGAGAACAAAGAAAGAAAAAATATTGATTCATGATGAAATACAGTAGGATTTAATTCCTAAAGGCACATTCTGAAATATGGTTTTCCTTAGCAATTTTAGGCATTCTAAAATAAGTTCACTTTAACCCAAATTCAACAAAAGGAACCAAGCAGTATGTAAAATCAAGTTGGCATTGTCATCATTAAAAATTTAGTTTTTGTATACTGATTAACACTTTCATATATTTCGGAACTCAAATCTTTAAAAATATGTTTGGACTGATTCATTAATGGCTTCTATTCGGAACTTTAATTAATGTATATAACATATATTATGAACACATTCATTTTGACAAGTTTTCCTGTTTTTCAGGTAGTAAACTAAACTTACACATTACTATGCAGAATGACAGATGAGTTTTGTTAATCACAATAAAAATTATACCAATCATTTTAAAATTTTTGAATTCTGCCAGATGGGGCAAAAGAGACTCCATTTTAAAGAAGAGTCACAAGTTCACACTTAAACCATACATAAACTCAATTTCTCACGTCTCCCATGAAGCTAACTATTAACTCATTTAGAGAAAATCAAGGTCATAAAATAGGAACAAATAACTAAGCGCCTGCTTAGGCAAGCACAGGGACCGAATTCTATTGCCAGCACTGGCCTAGGCCCTGGCATGCTGAGCTGGCTGTAATCCTAGCTCTGGGGAGGCTGAAAACAGGAGAATTAACGGATCTCAGCTACATAGTAAGAACCTGTACCAAATAATTAAAAAGAAAAACAACAACAACAAAAAGGAACAAATAGGACAACTTGGGGAATAGGGCAAACATTAAACCACAATGCCCTATGGCAGATAGATTTGTCAACAGTGTCTGAGAAATGTAAACATTCTTGTAAAATTCCTAAAATGAGGTAATGTGGTTACTATGGAAACCTGAAAGGTATACAACCTGAACGCAAAGTTCAGGCTGGTAATGATAACTTCAGGAGTCCTGAACCAAAGTCGGAGCATCAGTCAGTCACATGCTTGCAATCATAGCTTGCTTATTCCTACGTATGTGGTCTTTTTTGTGTGGGTTCATCTTCAGTGCCTGTCATCTGCTGCTGTATGACAACTATTATAAAAGGGAACTACCCAGTGAAAGTACTCCCACCATCATGAATTGTGAATGTTTTGCAATCAAGAGTATAAAGTGATGATAAAAATTATGAAACAATCCATCACATCTGAACAGTGCATTACAGGTTCCAAGTTCTACTTTATACATTTTCATAGACTTGTACAGCAAGGTCAAACCAAAGGGCATCCACTCAAAAACTAACATAAAATAACCCACCTAAAAAGCTAGGAAGTAGAAACCTTTACAGAAAAATCAGATAAAGCCAAAAAAAAGTTGAGATTTGTCATACTAAAATATCAGTCTCAAAAGTAAAGCCATATTAATATGCTGAGCTGGAAAAGGCTCAAGTCAACAACTTCTGACATTGCCAGTCCTATGGAAAACCCACTACTATTATGGACTACTGGATTATATTGCAATATTTTGCTGAATTCATGCACCTACAATGTTTAAATGGCAATGGAATACCCTTCTCTGATGAAACTAAACAAAAAAGGGGATACAAATGAAAGATTATTTTATATCTATATATTTAAAAGTTAGGATATACTTTCTCTTATTTCAATGAGAAGAAAGATTTGGTCTAATAGTGTTTTTGGACAGGATATCATGTCTGGATCGTGTATTATGAATAACCACAAGAAGACAGCAATGTATTAATTACTGAAACTGTCCTACTAATCAGTTTTGAAACTGTCTCATTGCTATTTGTTTCTCAATAAAATTACTAAAAAAATAAAATATCAGTCTCTTTACAAGGTTTCATGAAAACAGATATTCTGCCCAAAATAATTCTTACAAAAGGATACATGCATGAAGAAACTAAAAAAAGACATTATTTTGATGTTTTTAATTTTGTTGGAATAAAATAATGGAATTGTAAGGTCTAAGAGTTTGGGGACACAAAGGCAGTTGCATAACAGATTTTTTAAAAAGTTTATTTAAAATGAAAAAGTGAACGGGCATTTTGAAAAAAAAAATTCATATTGCCAAAGTTTTTTTTTTTTCAGAGTCCAAATTTTTAGAGTCAGTGCAACCAAACATTGCCCAAGGAACCCAAAGCCTATATTGAATACTAACTATATAAGTTAACTTACTATATAACTTAACCATGTAAGTTACATGGGTTACTAAGATCCAACAGATATTACCAGGTCCTTTTGCTGCCTTGAAGAGCCTTTTTTGTTTTGGTGGGGGAGGGAGGACACTGGTAATTGAACCCAGGATCTTTGTTTCTAGTTACCTTCCCAGCATCCCTCTCCTCCCACTGATTTTTTCTTTTTTTTGAGACAGGATCTTGCTAAATTGTCCAATTTGAGCTACAACTTGTGATGCTCCTGTCTCATCCTCCCATCAGAGTGCTGTGATTATACAAGTCATCTCTTTTGCCATGCCACACACCAGCCTTTTTGAGTTTTGAATCAGAGAGATGAAAATAAATTTTAATATCCCATGGTGTACAATTTATAGTATAGTGCAAAGCATGGTGAACCAATTTTATTTGACTAGGACGGTTTCTTGCAGGTAATTTATTGTCTGTAAAGGCAGTGAAAGTAAAGGAAATCACATATATGAAGGTCAAAAGTGCGATACAGAATGATAGGTTCACAGAACATAGGTATTTTATCTTGACTGAATGTAAGGTATACATGATAATGAAGAGGTATGACATAAGGCTGTGACAGTTTCTACTACGGAGGGTTGGTGACTGCAATGTTATCTGTTTGGGAATTTATTTTGTAGGCAATGGAAAAATCATGAAATAGCCTTTAAAGATAAAAAATAGGATGAAATCTATGCTATGAAAAGATAACTCAATAAACCATGGTGCTTGCACCAGGGGCATATGATCTTGAAGAATATTTCAAGTCATTACACTATGACTAGGGCACTATAGTTTATGTGTGTAAACATATGAGAGCTATGGCTAAAATTCATGGATGGATTTTATTTCCCTCTTGGCAAGAATTAATCTTCAGCATACATTTTTTTTCCTGGACATACTACCTTGAGCTTCATTGCATTGTCCTATCTCTAACATCAGTAAATGTGCTTGGTTTTCTTGCTCTCATTACAATCCACAAACTTGGTGGCTTAAAAACAACACAAATTACCTAAACATGTATATGTCAGGAAGTAATCTGAAAGGGGTCCAGTAGGCATCAAAAACTAAAGGACTCATTAGAACCGCATTCTTTTCTGGACAATAATTTTCTTCCACCTTTTAGAACTTTCCTACATTCTCAAATTTCTAGCCCAAGGCCCAGTAATGCTTTTATTCTGACACTCTCTTTGCCGCTGTGTTCGACATTAAAGACTTTTTGATTATGGTGAACATACTCAGATAATCTAGAACAATCTTCCCAATTAAGGTAAATTGATGAGCAGATGTGTAATTGTAGTTTCATTGCCTTTTGCCAACTAATGGTACATATTCACAGGTTCTAGAAATCAGGATGCATGTTTCTTTAAGAAAACCCTCATTCTTTTTGCCTGTCACAGAAAAGACTTAAGTAGTAAAACAAGCAAAAGGCCAACAATTAGAAGAGGGTAGTGAAAAATAGAAAACAAAAATATTCACTCAAAGGGTATTCAGTTTTAAAGAAATGCAGACAACTATATTCTTTTTCATACAGTGAAGGCTGTATGACCTAGCCAGAGCTAGGTCAGAATAGTCACAAAGTTTATTTTTAAAAGTTGTGTCATGGAACATATTTCTGATGTTTTCATAAATGGTATTAGCTATTTAGGTAATGGGTTACCACTGTCTTTACCACTTTCTAAACCTTTACTGAGCATTCTAAACTTTCAAGGGCCTGGGTATTCATTCAAAATTGTACAAAGGATAAGAGATCCTTCTTCACAAATGAACAACTAACTGAAAAAGGCTTTCTTTGCTTTTTGTCTCAAAGCAGGAATGCCTTCAAAGTCATTTCATAAGATGGGTCAGACAAGCTATCATCTCCTTCAAAGAGTCCTTGGTCAAACTTCATCATCTCACACATATCATCTCTCCTCAGAATAAAGCAGAAAGGCCTGAGGACTACATGTTCTCACAAAGCACCAGCTTTCTAACCCTCTGTACAGGATACAGAAAGCAAAGGCCAGAACCACACATGCATTGCTGTCTTAAGTGACATCCAGCTGTCAGTCTTAAGTTTAAATTTGTCTAAAACCAAAGAGTACAAAAGAATATGTAGGCTTTGGTAATGACAGATTTCCTAATGATGCCTTTAGCCATGAAAGGGTAATCATGAATATTGTATGTGTGTAGCCAAACACATTTACTGAATTCCTGCTTGAAGAAAGCATTTCCCACAGTTTCTAACAAATCTTAACTACTGAGCTTCCTGAGGCTAGAGCCTGTTTTCACTAATGCCACTGCTGCAACTTAGAAGCAAGAAATAGGTATTCAATAATTGTTTGTTGAAATTATTGCATTTACCTACCACTAACTGTCAAAAAATTATGAGTGTTTATAATTTTAAAAATAACTTTTTATAGTAAATATTAAAGACTGGTAAGAGCAAATGAGAGATAGAGTATATGCTACAAGTTAGTTCTAACATTTCTGTCTGCCAAGGAAAAACAGAAATGATTAGACACTATTTTACATAATAAAATAAAACTAAGACAGGCATGGTGGCACACACCTGTAGTCCCAGCACTTGTCTTTCTCCTACTTTATGGATCATGTTCACACTGGGGCACAGGATAAGTTAAATGAGAAGCCTAGAATTCCTGGAGTAGCTGATTAATTTTAAGTCCTGCAAAGGCTTCCATGATTTCTGTTATACTTTTGGCCCTTTTATCAGCTCCTAGTGTTATCAACATGTTTTTTACCACGTGAATGAGGTATACTTACTATGATACCAAAATACCACTCTAACAAAAAGGTTTTTTTAAAACCAAGTTATATGCTCCTGTCAAAGTAGTGTTTACATCAGAAACATGGATAGCTATAGAAAACTAGGTCAATTGTTTTAATAAAAAGCATATTAACTAAGATACATTTTCTTTAAAGAATCAAAATTTTCAAATATATAATACTTTAATGTATTTTGTGCACTAAAAATCCTGCTTGTTTAATATCAGATGCAAGACATAAAGTTTAAAATGAAAGAAAAGTAGAAGTCAGGATTTAATATAATGTCAGATAATCCTTTTGAGACTGATAAATCATAATCTTTTAAGTCAAGTGACTCAAAAGTCACACGAACCTTCAGGGTGCATACTTATCATATCTTTATATTACAAAAGTCTCAAAATTGAAATGACCATATTAGTCTTTAGGAAGAAGAATGACAACAACAACAAGAATTCTGCTGAAGTAATTTCTGAGGGACCACTGCAGATCCCCAATGCTCCCAGTGTTACCCACCCTCTGTCTAAGAGAACAGCTCCTTACTCTGGCTGTATAGCTGTGAAATCTGAGAAAAGACTACCTCCGTGTCTCACCTGGCTCCATCAGATTGCTGGCCTTCCTTCCCGTAGAACCATTAAGACGATACTCAAGGAGCTGGGGATTTAGCTCCGTGGTGGAATGCTTGCCTCATAAGCTGGAAGCCCTGGGTTTGGTTCTTAGTACCACAAAATTAAAAGCTGAACAAATAAATTTTTAAAAATTTGAAAAGCCATAAATTTTTTAAAAAACTAAAAAAAGATAAAATGATTTACATATGTTTGTCACATACATGTGTCAATTCACCAAAATAAACATCACTATTCTGCTGCAAATACACACTCATAGAAATAACACAAAGAACAAACACTAACTGCTCACAGCATACAGCAGTGACATGAACAGATACAAAAACAAGCAGATGGAACCACTTCAGGCTTGGATTTTGAATGTTCTGGTCTGTCCCTTCTACAATAATCTATAATACTTTTATAGAAAAGTAATATTAAATTGAGAGCTTCATTTAAGCAATGGTAGGTGCTCTCTACTACCATCTCTATTCTATCAGTTCACCAATTTACCACACAAAATGACTCACTCCAGAATGTTTACTTCCCATGGACACCAAAACACCAAAAACTTGGAGCAGCTGCCCATCTTCCCTACGTGGTGAGCCTATATATGTATATATATATTATATATTGACTACTCCCAGTTTATATCTCTTCTACTATAATTGATGCAATCAAGTAATACATAAATCATAAGCACTAATAGTTATATTTAAAGTAAAACTCTATGTCCTGGAAAGTTAATAAGGATGACTTATTAAAACAACTGTGTAATACAACCATAAAATGAGAGGCAAAATGTAGAAGTTGGCAAGGATTTTGCCTTTGGGCTTTTCAAATATCTTTCAGTTTTTGTTCTATTTGAAAGAAACTAAAATCTGAAATTCTTTTTTTTTTTTTTTTGTCTTTTTTGAGACAGGGTCTCACTATGCAGTTCAGGCTGGCCTTAAGCTCACTTTGTAGCTCAGGCTGGTCTCGAACTCACAACAATCCTCCTGCCTCAGCCTCCCAAGTGCACTGATGATAATGTGGCTGTGGTTTATGCAAGATTAACTGGGAAGTTAAAACATTACAGATGATGAATTATTATAGACTGAAATACAAGATGTTTAAGGTATGTGTATGTCATTTCCTCTTAACTTCCTTTTTCAACTAACTAAAGAAATGCTGACTCTGCTTGTGTCAGCTAAGAGGACTTGCTGGTCACCTCCTCATACCCCAATTCCCTACTCACTTC
This sequence comes from Ctenomys sociabilis, assembly GCA_004027165.1. Taxonomy (NCBI): domain Eukaryota; kingdom Metazoa; phylum Chordata; class Mammalia; order Rodentia; family Ctenomyidae; genus Ctenomys; species Ctenomys sociabilis. The sequence goes on from PVKA01007279.1 coordinate 62,281, forward strand.
AGCAACAAGAATTTCTCTTGGCCACTGACCTGCATGTTCACTACTGTCCCTGTCTTCTGCTCGCCCCAGCCTTTCTGCACTTGCTCTGGCCCTGTGAAGTAAGTGTGGGCATGAGGCTGTACCTCTTTTGTCCTGGATTTGGGGCCTAGATTTTCTCTCTTGCATCCTGCACTCCTCTGGTCCAGAGGGTGAAAAGGATGAAGAACATTGCCCTGCTTATCTTTGTGCCTACATTCTGATCAGTCATGATTCCTCGCTAAAGTGCCCCTCTGCCCCTACCCTGCAGTACAACTCTTGGTGGGGGCAGCAAACCATAGATCACCCACATGGCACCTATGAACCCAGCTGCTCCACTGCCCAAAGCCCTCAAGTAGCTCTAACTCTTGCCACTGCCCACCACTCAGCTCACCTGGATTCCCCCACATAGTTTAGTGACTTTTATCCACAGACCACATCTCCTTTTAGTTCTTCCCATCATCAGTCACTCCTGCACTTGCCTGCAACTATCAAAGGAGAGTTTCTATTTCTAAAGTCAGATGTTCTCAGGTACGTATGCTACAGAATGACCTGGGGGGGTTCCTGTTATGACACACAAGCTGTTAGTACCTATCCCCAGAGTTGTCCACCAGTAGATCTAGGACCAAAGAATTGCATTTCAAACAAGTTTTCAGGTGATGCTTCTGCTACTTTCAAAACCATTTCCCTAACCATTACTATAATCCCTTCCCCACATTTTCAAATTTCTAGGCCTGTCACCTCTTTGTCTGATACATGTCATAAATTTCACCTCTGTTTATGTCATTATTTTACTCTTCATTTATACCTGTCAGTTGAAAGGATCTAGAAAAAAATGGACAAATCAGCCTCACCAGAAATTCCCTAAGATATACACTTTATCTCACATAGCATCTTGTCCACCCTCTATCCCAGTGTACTCAGCCTTGGCTGAGACTTGGCGGATGCTCCTTGAGGAAGGACATGGACTATTGCTTTGTCTCACACCACCAGATCCACCAACCTACCCAACCCGCGTAGCACAGACCACTAATGTCAGTCACTACTCAAATATCTCTCTTCTAATGTTTTTTCTAACACGTGCTACTAAAATTATTCATCTCTTCTGCATTTCCCCAGCAACTTAGCTGCATCTCTTACAATATATACCTCCCTCTTCTGATATTATTTACTCAAACACAATGATGTTTCTTGTACTAGACTATATCCCCCTCAAAAAGTCAAAGCTTATAAATGTTTATTGAAATAAATGAATGGAACAATATGACCCTTCTAATTCTTTTTCCTCCCTATATTTATCCGTATGGAGCTATAATTCATGTATTATCAGCTTTATCTTTAAAAAATATCTAATGTACTAGTTTTTAGTATGATTAAATTAGAATATTCTGAAATGAATGTAGCAACTAAAATGCATAAAAAAGTACTCAATCCAGAGGCCCTAAAGGGTCACCTGGAGTAGGATGGGAGAGAAGGGTAAAGGGTATATCTCAAAGGCTTAGTTTTCTCAGTGCACTCCTAGCCACTCTCTCTGCCCCTACCCCCTTTCCTCCTTGCTGTTCTGGTCAAGTTCCTAGATTTGTGCATGGCCAAGAGCTATGTGTATATTAATTCTGAACTTTCTACCAGAGCAGGGACTCAAACTACTCTTTCTTTCCATCCACCATTTATTATCTCTTTAAAAGTTTCAATTGGGCTTAGCTAACACCTCATTAAAGAGGGGAAAAGGTGATGGTTATTTAAAATTCTGCTCAGGAAGCATAGAGTCCCAGTGTGGAAAGGGCAGGGATTGGCATTTACATCAGGAAAAAGACTGCTATTAGCATTGACTATCAAAGGAGAATAAGACAATGTTTTATTCTAAGCTGTAATGACCTTCAAAGGTTTTTCAGTAAAAATCTGCAGGTTTTTTCTTAATTATATATAAAAGCAATGTTTCAGAGCCATGATCACAAAAGTGTGAATGTGACCATTCAAAGATTAAGTTGTACACTTATTATTTGTTGCTTACAATAGTTTTATGCTATCTTTATAGAATCACAAGTTGGACAAAATAGACCAAAATTATGCAGAATGAAGAAAAAAGCAAAATATAAAAGTATGTTGAAAGTAGAGCCTCGCTCATCAAAATAAGACAACTACACTAAAATGTTAAGACAAAATTTATTTCTAGAAGCACAGATTTAAGTACATTGTTTCTTCTGTTTCCAATTTTCCAAAACAAGAACACATTACTTACACATTTCATGTAATATATTAAAATCTGGTAGACTGGACTGTTATACATTGTTTTTAAGCAAATTAGCCTTAACTGTGAATTAAGTCTAATTATTTTATGGCAAATCCAATCTAAGAAGTCATAAGGAACTCACATAAATGTGTTAATCTTTTGAGAAAGTTAGTGTTTTCAATCTCTCGGTGACTACATACTACAAATAAGCACAGCAATAATTTTAGCTTAGCTATTCAACAAATATTTAGACATGCTGATGAAAATTGATGTTCTAACAGAAAATATAAAATAGCCAAAGGTCTCAATCAGATACAACTAAAGTACAGCGATTCAGGGCCTATTATTCATCAAACAGAGATGGAGACAGAAAGGCCACATCTTGGGACTGTTGGGGGGGCAGAGCTTGCATTTCACTGAGGGATGCAGACCATGTCCCTATTGAGTGGAATCTATAGAAGTGGTGCAAAAAGGAAGGCAGTGATTAACTTTGTCCAAGCAGCTAATCAGCGATTGCAATTAGCCAGAATTATTACTTCTCAGATGCCCAGATTGAAGCACTATAAAGAGGCAAGCACTTCAGGAAGCTAGTTACCACTGAGTTCAGTTGGGGAAAGCATTGAAAGCCTTCCAAGGGTGGTTCAGAGGGAGGACAAGACAACTAAGTTCTAAGCAGGATGACAAATGTCTGTCTAGTTCACTGACTACAAAAACTGTAGTGCTAGACAGACATTACAGCCAGGAGGGAAACACTTGCTTTTCATTTTATAGAAGACAGAAATGATCAGAGTGGTGATGATTCTGGAGATGTCTGGTATGGCTATATCTAAATGTCCCTCTAGAGTCTTATGCACTCCTAGGTGGGGCATAAGGAGTGGGGCTTTAGGGAGGTGACTGGATCGTGGGCTTGTGATACTTACAGAGTAGTCCACTAGGGAGTTTGTAACTGCTTCTGATTTGAGAAGGTGGTGAAGCCTGAGCAGAGGTGGTGGGTGTCTGGGGATGTGGCTGAAAGATGGTCTCCTTCCAGCCTGTTGTCCCTTGCCTGCTCGCCTGCAATGCCTTGAGCCGTTGTGGCACAGTAACATGCTGTCCTACCTTGGAACCAGGAGACTATGATCTAAGACCCCTGCAAACTGTGAGCCAAAATAAATCCTATAACTCCAGCATCGTAAGTATTGCATCTCAAGTGATGAGAAAGTAGCTAAGACTAATGACCTTGATGCAAGGGATCTGGGATAAAATGAAAAAGTAGCTCCATCCACAGGCAAAAGAACCGAGTGGAAAGCAGGTACTCAAGAAGAATGGGACTCAATAGAGGCTCAGTTCCCACAGACGGAGAGAAACACAGTCTGGCCTCCCTCCCCATCCAACAGTGTTCACTCTCCAAATGTTGAAAGTGATGGCTACATCTCCTGATGAAAAGAGGGACCTACAGAAAAGGAGAAGCAGGTGAAGTAGAATGCAGACCTGTCACTGAGATGCTAAAGTGTTTGACTGTACTCACTCATCTAATGGTACTTCCAAGAACATTTCTTCCCTTTTCCATTACAATACACATGAAGGAACTGCCATGAGTGAAAAATCTTCTGGATGCCAGAACCTATACTTATAACTGAAGATTATTACAATAAGCTGTCTACGAAAAACAGAATAATACTGATGAGTACTGAATTATCACCAGAGTATCTAGAGAAAACTCCTGTTAGTACAGCAGAATTTCTGTGCTTCACTAAAGCAAGTGATTTGTTCCTACCTAGAAAGACTTCATCCTCGAACAAAATATCTTTCTTTTTGTTTTAGCTGCTAAATCATTTATAGTAACATGGTTCTCAAACATCACTGAGAATAAGAATCATTTGGGAATTGTTAACACATCCAAAATCCTTTGTTGGCCACCTTCTTTGTCTGCCTCAGCCTCTCACCTAGGACTGGGACAGTCACTTCAAAAAATTCTCAAGAAGGTAGTTCCAAAGCCATTTTGAAAAGGACAGATATTTTGATCCAGTCTGTATAAGCACTATTTTATAGCAAGTTTCTTTTGGAGAAATCATTCTTTTCCCACATTGTCCTACTTCCTAACTCACTAACGTCAAAGTTTACTTTACTGATCCTCTATATATTTACCTAAGTTCTCTCAAACTTTGTTTGAAATGGGGAGAGGTTGAAGTGAGTAAAGACTCTGAAGTTAATATAGATAAATCTTATTTTCTTTTCCCAAATATTAGGGAAAGAAATAGGATCGATTTTTTAATAGAGGAACTAGCTGAGCTGTAACAGCCTCAAGGAAAGAAACTTCAGAGAGGCCTGACACACCACTGTGCTAAGAGTCTGCCCTACCGCAAGCTGTGCCTGCTGATGTTCCAAGGAGAAGCCCCAAATTATACCTGGCTCTCTCCACGTTCACATAAGAGCACTGGGCAAGACCGTTCAACTGTTAGCACAACCGTGGCATCTTTCAGTAACGACAGGAAAAGTTCCACCTGTGTTTACACAGGAACTGTAACCTGAAGAAGAAAGGCTAGTCATCACCTAGCATGCACTTATTGAGGGAGTACTACACGAAGGATATGCGCTTTCCTCTCAGACAACATAGTGACACATCAAATTAAACAAGAGAATGAGGTGAGTACTTTTGAGTTAATTTTTTTTCCACGTTTGAACTAACTGTATCATCTTAACTCTATCTTATGGTAGAATCAATAGCAGAAATTTACCTTTTCATTTCCTGTTCCTTATGATGAAAATCTAAAACTACTTCACTGGAAAATATAAATAGAAAACAAAAGAATAATGACTAACATTCACTGAGGATTTTCTGTGTCCACAAGACTCATATTTAGAGTTGTAACTAAGGGCAGACATTATTCTCCAATAAAAGAGGAAATGGACAGTATCTACTAAGCACTTATTAATGACAAAATGCTTAGCACTGTCTCTTACCAAGTTTGTATTTTCATAAGGTATTTGTGATGGTTGAGTGATGTATAGGCAAAGCACATCTGCACATCAATGAATTTCATAAACCATCAGCCAGTTACTAAATACCTCAGAAACATGCTGCCTCTTAAGCAGGGCACAGAACACCTGCCAGGCTCAATCCACTAAGAATTCTGGCATCATTAAAAACAAACCTGAAGAGCATGCTTGCAGAGGAACATAAATCACAGCAAGGGAAATTTCACAAATGTGCGTGAAAAGGGGTAAACAGGGATAGGGATTATTATGCATTATGCAGTAAGTTTTCTTAAACATCAGAGAGTAGGTTCCTTCCTTCCAGGTGCTTCTATTCTGTTGACCACTACGGAGTCCTGGCCTAGCCAACAAAATTCAACGGGAAAGTAATCAGTTTTCCAGCTGTGAAAACCATTTCTATATTTTACCAAAAAGCTATAAAAGAAGTTTCTAGGTGTTCTTTCTTCTTCATAAGGCTGGCATAAGAGTGACAGTATTTACTGTGAGAAGAAAAAGCAGGGGCCTGCAGCCAGGAGCCATGTGTCTCCTTTGTCACTCTGAGGTCTCTTTTGTGGGTATTTTCCTCCTTACTGAACACAGCAGGCAGGAGAGGGACTGGGAGCAGTGTGGACAGTCAGTTCATTGGGCCTTTTCCCTCCGAACTCAGGAACCTCCCAAGTCATATTCCACATCCCGTGCTGGCCTCGTGGAGTGCAAGGTTGGGGAGCTCTTATTGGCCTTGTCTGGCAGACAGCAAGTGACAAACTGATTGCTCTAAAAGATCAATAAGCCATGGAGCTGCATGTGCTCCTGTAGCAGCAGTAGCATTACTTGGGTAGGCTGTCTCAGCTGTTCCAATTTTGCTGCCTTCTAGAGAAACAGCCCTGATTTTTACTTCAACAGACAACTTAGGAAGGTATTGAAGGTTAGTGGTAGAATGCAAATCATCCCCTGTTGCTACATAGGAATAGAAACTGTAATCTGTTAAAAAAAAAAAAAAAGTCAACAATATTAAGTCACTCAAGTTTGTATTAATCTTTTAGTCCTAAACTGGCTAGAAATATATACAACCTGGAGTTAAATGTAAGGAAGAAATAGAATAATTTTCATCTTATATCAAAGGTGAGTCATAACTTAAACAGAGGTGAACTTTAAAGATACATGTAGAAGATCATTAGCACAGCATAATAATTATACAGTATTATTTATAAAACTGGGAATAAATAAACCCACCTTACAATAGGCAGAATATACTCTCCCCTTAAATTTTTGAGTCCCTTAAATATGTGATATATTACTTCACATGCAGAAAAGAGTAGTACGGTTGTGAATGGAATGAAGGTTGCTGATCAGCTGACCCCGAGGGAGGGCGAATATTTCGAATTATGCTCGTGGGTCTAATGGAATCACAGCAGTCTTAAGGCTTTAAGAGTGAAGCAGAAGAGTCAGAAGGACATGTAACTATGAACACAATGATCAGAGGGATGTGACATGAGGACTTGGAACCTCTGCTGCTGGATTTGGAGATGGGCACCAAGTGGGTATGAGACAATGATCTTGGATGGTCTTTAGAAGCTGGAAAAGGTGAGGTCAAGGATTCTCTTCTACAGTATGCAGGTTGGGATGCCAACTCCTTAAATTTAGCACAGTGAAATCTCTGCCAGATCCTTGACATACAGCATTATAAGAGAATTATGTGGGTTTTTAGCCACTAAGTTTATAGAATTTTAAAGCAGCAACAGAAAACTAAAATATATATTTATACTCGGTACCACAAGATGAGTTAAAGTTATGGGCTATTCATATGCTCCCCAAAATTCTACATAGATGATAAAAACATGTTAAGATAATAGATAACATGGAAAGAGTATCACACTAAAATTAAGTTAAAAAAACCGCCTTACAGAAAAGTATCTAATACATGAGTTTAATTCTTTTTTTATTTTGAACCAGGGATTGAACTCTTGCGCTTGCCAGGGAAGCGCTTATTCCACTGAGTCATCTTCCTGGTCTTGATTTCTAATTCTTTAAGTCTAAGTATGGATACATTTCCAAAAACTTGGACGCTGAACAATTTTATTTTTTCATATTTTCATATTTGAACAAAGTTGAATGTCTAGATTGCTGACAGTCCTTGAAAGGCTTCACTATACTTTTTTAGGATATAATTTGAAGAAGCATACACAATGCTAACAATCTGGGAAACCTTCTCTAACTTATTCCCCACCACTTTCTACCATTTTTAGTCAGTTGCTCACACCTGTGCTCACAGAGCCATTAACCAGATACCACTTTCCTCCTTTTCTGACTTGGCCCCCTCGGTAACTCACAGGAAGTTCTGTGGATCCCTGCTCCTTCCCTTTAACTGCATTCTGGGCTTTGTTTCAGGGTAGAAATGAAGAAATTAGTCTTCATTTCTTGGCTTATGCATAGTTTTGGTTCAAGAAGATGGAAGATGTGTAATTTATTTTAAGAAGGATATGAATATCTCTAATTTATTATCTACTTTTTCAGTTAATCAATTATAGAAGTACTGAGAACATGTTACGTCAACATATCTGTAATAAAGATTAAGACTAGAACTTGGAAATAATGGGTAACATTTTCTGCAGGCCTGTTACTGTTGTTAATTGCATTCTTAGTGCAGTTTTACATAATAGATCCTTAGCATCACAGAGAAGTTAAGATCTTGCCTGAGGTTATATGGTAGGAATGGGCTCTGATCATCACTCACTCCCTTAAATGACACTGCTGCTAAAATTGATATGGACTCAATACTTATCTACTCTTCCAACCATTCCTTTAAGAACATTTATCTTTCTATACTACAAAATTAAAACTTTCATAAATTGTGTTATCATCATTATTAGCTCTCTCTGGTTCTTTATTTTTTTGTTGTCATTGTTTTTGCTTTTGCTTCAGGGTTTCGTTAATGATACTCCAGTCTCAGTCTCCCCAGTGCTGGGATTACAGGATTGTGCCACCATGCCCAATTACAGAATTGTGACATCATGCCCAGTTGGGGGGCCAGCACTGCATGTGGTACCGGGGATGGAACTCAGGTCCTTGCACTTGCCAGGCAGGAGATTAAGACTGCCAGACTATCTCCCCAACCCTCTCTCTGGTTCTTTAAAAAAATTCTGAAATGCAGACACTTTTCAAAAAAGATGAGATCCCAGTTGCTGATTCTTTGAATTATTTTCCATGCAGTTTGTTTTTTTCATGAAATCTCTACCCCAATGTTTACAATTTTTTAACCTACATTTTCCCTGAGATTTAGTGTTTCTCTTTTAATGTTTAAATCTTTGATCCATTTCAACTGTAGTTTAGTGTATGATGATAGATATGGGTCTAATTTTAGCCTTTATCATGTGGAAACCCAGTTTGTCTAGCACTATTTAAAAAAGAGGCTATGTTTCTTCCAATAAACATGTTTAGACTTGTGCAAAAGATAAGGTGGCCAAGTATATTTATAGTTGTGTCTACATTTTCTAATCTGTTCCACTAATCCTCAGGCTGTCTTTATGCCACTGCCATGCTGATTTTATCACAGTAGCTTTATAGTATAATTTCATGTCAGGAATCATGATACCTCTTGCCTTTCCTTTGTTGCCTAGGTATACTTCTGATATTCTCGGTCTCTTCTAGTTCCAGATGAATTTTAGGTATGCTTTTTTCTATATCTGTGAGGTATGTTTATGGTATTTTAATCAAGATTGTATTGAATCTGTATAACAATTTTGGGAGTATGGCCATGTTCACAGTGTTGGTTCTTCCTACCCAGAAGATTACAGTATCTTGCCATTTTCTCAAATCCTCTTCAATTTCTTAAGAGTACTGTAATTTTCACTGTATAATCTTTTCCTTTGTGAGATTGACTCCTAAGGATTTTTTTGTTTGTTTTGTTTTTTAGGAGGGGATGTTACTGTGAAAGGCATTGTTTCTCTAATTTCTCTCTCAGTATTTTCAATGTGTACAAAAATGCTAATGATTTTTAAGTACTTACTTTGTATCCTGCTACACTATTGAATTTAGTTATTAAATCTACAAGTCTTTTGTTGAAGTTTGGGGATCCTCTATGTAGAGTATCAAGTCAGCTATAAGTAATAATAATTTCACTTTGTCCTTTCCAACAATTATTCCTTTTATTTCTCTTGTCTAATTGCTCTGGCTAAGTGGGATCTCATCTTTTTGAAAACGTTTCTGTTCTTTTACTCTGTTGAAATCATCAACAGAGTAAAAGAAAACCCATGAACTGGAAAAAAATTATACACAATTTCCCCTCTGACAAAAGCCTTCTATCTAGAACATATTAAGAATTTTTAAAAATCAGGCCCCCAAAATTCAAAGACACAATCTAAAAATGGGCATCTGAGATGAACAGACTCTTCCAACATGAAGGAATACAAATGGTAAATAAATATGTGAAAAGGGCCGGAGATCTAGCTCACTGGTATAATCACCAGCCTGGCAAGCACAAGGTCCTGAGTTCGGTTTCCAATACCCCGCCCCCATACACACACAATGCTTTTTCTTTGGGATGGGGAAGACAGCTTACCACATAAGCAACCATCATGGAGAATCCTGAAAAAGCTAAAATTGGAGGACCCATTCAATCTAGTTATTCCCGCCTACAAATTTTTCCAGAAGAACTGAAAACATCATACCATAGTGATTTATGTACACCCATATTTATAGCAGCAGAATTTGTCATCTGTAAATCTTGGAAACAACCCAAATGCCCATCTACCGAGGAATGGATAAAAGATATAGTATTTTTACACAATGGAATATTATTCAGCTCTAAAAAAGGACAAATTTCAAGCTTTTAATGGTAAATGGATACTAGAGATCATACTCTAGTGAAATAAATCAGAGCCTCATGTGCAAACAGTGTTGTCTCCTTTGTGTAAGAAACTGAAAGAGTAAATAAAATCAGAATGGAATACATACTGTGAAAAGGGAATGAAACAGTTCAAAAGGAAATTACTGTGATAGAGGACAGGAGAGGGAGTGGAGAAAACAGACACATCTATGTATACAAGCAGGATGATTTGGATAACTGTACTGTGGATTTCTGCTGGTCTGTGGAAAGAAGCAGTTAAATTTTTTTTTTTGGTCGGTATATTTCAATTTTTTTTCCTTTGTCCATCTCTTCCTAATTTTTATTGTACCTTCTTTATTTTCTTTTTGCCCCAATTTTGCATGCATATATCTGTTAGTCAGAACAACTAACCTGAAGACAACAATGCAATACAATAAAGATTGTCAAATTCATATTATTTTGTTTAGTAAAATTCTGTGTCATTTTTAATTTTTTAAAGCACTGTTTTGTATTCTCTTTAAAAAGTAAAACATTAAAAAATAAATAAATAAAGGCTGAGTGTGGCAGTGCATGCCTGTAACCCCAGCCCTCGGGAGGCTGAAGCAAGAGGATGCTCATGATCCTTCTTCTGGAAAACAAAGTGAGCTCCAGGGCAGCCTGAAGGGCACAGCGAGACCCTGACTCAAAAAGACAAAAATTTTTAAAAAGATAAAAATGACAAAAAAAAAATAGCATTAATAAATGTCTCTATACCAAACTTTTAAAAAATTGAAAAAAAAATTACCAGAAGAGAAGAAATGAGTTTACCTGAATAATGAATATGGAATTGTGAGTAGATTAAATCAAATCTGGTAATTTACACATTAACTTTACTCTCCTAAAAAGGAGGGATGATCTATTAGGCAACTTCTGGCCTCAAAGATTACAAATCACCAAAGAGCATGCACTGTATTTTACATTTCCCTTCTGATCTATACTACTTGCATAACAAAGATCCTATGCTCACAGAAAGCCTGGACTTCATCTCTGTAATTAATAAGGCTATCATCTCCTCTTATAAGCTGCGTATCTTGGAAGAAATTGTCAAGGCCACCTTTCTTTACCTTTTCAAACTGTTCAGGTCCCAGGGCCTGATGAACTAATTTGTATGTGGCTGTACTGTAACTCCTCAAAGAGACCCATGGAACTATCTGGTCCAGGCAAAGCACCTGCTGCCGGTGCTACGCTACAACAGACTTACTGATGAATACTGTGTTGTTCATACCTTTGCCACTGTGATTGACTTGTATAACTTTTTTTGTTTTGGTAATAGAGATTGAACTCAGGACCCTGTATTTGCCATGCTTATGCAGCTGAGTTATTTCCTCAGCCTTTATGTGTACAGTTCTTGAGGGTTATAGTAAGGTTACTACCTTACTCTAGAGAAAGGCACTTGTTTTTAAAATAATGAAATCTTCATTGGTATTTTTACTTTTTTTATAAACTGAAAATGAACATATTAAATAACAAGATTTTATTGGGGACAGATTCTTATGATCTGCCACAGAAAAAATAACCCAAATCCCCTAGCAATTAATAAATATAAATGGTAGCCTGTCCAATTATGAATGTAGTCAATTGTTTTTTAAAGTAAATGAGTTAAGAGTATTTGTTCCAATATGCTCACAGTAAAGCTTTCTGCAACAGGGAATAGCAAAATTTCTCTTTAAACTGAAAATACAGACAGAAGATAAAAAAAGGCAAAATGGACCAAAAAGATAAAATTAAACAAAATTGAAGTATTATATTTATTGCTTTTGTTTACAGATGACAGTTACAGAGTGACATTTTATGCAAGCAAAGAAAAAATATAAATACTGATGTTTATATTACTGTTACTAAACCATATCAAAAATAAAATTTAACTATTTAATCAGATTCTAATTTTGATTTTAGAATATGGTTTGAGCTACTCTAAATTTAATCAAGAGATTTCCTTAATTATTCTCATGAAAATCTAGTCTACATATTGTCTATTGGGAAAGACAATCTCAAGTATTAAGAGAGAGTTATTAAGAATCAGAAAACAACATTATGTATAGTCATTTAGATTATTAAGTTAGCCAAAGTTTTCTAGAGAAATGACTACGAATGTTCTACTGGAATCTAGGTTGGAATTTTTCTAGAATTTCTCTATATCTATTTTAGAGAAAGGAAAACATTCATTTAAAAATTGATAGCTCTTTTTTCATGAAAAAAGTCCACTCTTGAAAGTAGGAAGAAAGTCAGATTCTGACTAGAAAAACTGACCTTTATGTTATAAAGATTTTGCTTTATTGGAGTGTGGAGAGGTTGCATCTCACCGTTAATTAGAGGGTCTTCATTTTCAGCTTTCTTATTAACTACATTAAAAAACATATAGTTGCTATAATTTAGTTTTGCAATCAACAAAAACAGTACCTTCAGATTCTGGCAGCTCTGGAAAACACCAAGTTTAATTTTGAAATCACAATTTAAGAAAATGGAAAAATATTCATCCTTTATGTTAATTACTATAACTAAGTAATGTGTTTGCTACAATAATATAAAAAATAAGGACATAACATGGTATCTCAGGGCTGGGGAGCTAGATCAGTAGTCTAAGCACCTGCCCAGCAAACACAAGGACCTGTGTTCAATTCCCAGTACTGCATGCTATGCCAGCCCAGGAACCCCAGGTGCACTGTGCTGGTATGGTGATGTACACCTGTAATCCCAGCACTGGAGAGGCTGAGACAGGAAAATCACTGTAAGTCTGAACTGCATGGCAAAACCTGTATCAATTAAGTTTTTAAAAATGCTACCTCAAAAAATAAGATAGTCTACACTTAAGCATTTTAGTGCATTTGACAGGAGTACATCAGAACAAATGTTTAGTGCATCTTAATAAATGATTTTGCAAACATATATTAAACACAGCCATCCCAGACTTCTGATAGTTACAGAATCTATCAGTAGAGATTTGGAAAAAGAAATGCTCAATTGTGCTGGTGGCAAATCCTCCAAAGAAGTCTGCACAGGCTGGGGAGATGGCTCAGTAGAATAAGCGCTTCTCTGGCAAGCACAAGGGGCTAAGTTCAACCCCCGGTTCTGCAAAAAAAAAAAAAAAAAAGAAAGAAAGAAAAAAGAAAAAGAAGAAGAAGAAGAAGAAGAAGAAGAAGAAGAAGAAGAAGAAGAAGAAGGCTGCACAATAAGGAAATAGAAAAAAAACATTTATTCAACAGATATGCTAATGTTAGTATAAAAAATGTGAAAAAACAAGGCAATATAACTCTTCCAAAAGTTCTTAACTCATCAATAAATAAAACCTTATAGAACTGGATGAAATATTGCACAAAGAATTCAAATAACTGGTTTTTACAATGATTAGTGTCTTCTAGGAAGATATGAATAAATATCTGAATCTTGGAAGACAATAAAGGATATGAAATAATTTTAAGAAGAGACAAGGTTCTAAAAAAAAAATGAACAGGATGAATACAACAAATAAAAAACTCACTGGAAATCCTCACCAATAGACTGGATCAAGCAGAAGACAGAATTTCAGGGACTGAAGACAAGGCTTAAGAACTACCACATTCAGACAATAATAAAAAATGGAGCCACGGAAGCTAAAAAAATCCATCAAATGTGTGCAGGCCTGTAACAACACACAGCACCATGACCACTCAAATATGCTTCAGAAAGGGAACTTGCTCCTGGGTATTTGTGTTGCTTTTTATACTTCATGCTTTATTACCTGACCTGTTAGCTCCCATTTTCCTATCCCAGTAAGACTGACCACTTTCTATGTGACCTCAGTTGAACTGTTCAATTTTAAATAATCAGTAAGTCACTGAAGAAATCAGAGAGGAAATTTAAAAAAAACACCTCCTGAATCGAATTAAAGTGGTAACAGAACATAGCAGAATCTATGGAATACAGTGAAACTTGTTCTATGAATGAATTCCATAGCCATGAATGCCAGCATCATAAAGCCAGAGAACACAAATCAATAACCTAATGATCCTTTCAAAGTCTTAGAAAATCAAAACCCAAACCTCAAACTAATTGATGAGAAGAGACAATAAAGTTCCAAGCTGAAATTAGTAACACAGATTGGAAGAACAATACAAAGGATCAATGAAATGGAACTAATTCTTCAGAAAGATGGACAAGATTAATAAATCTTTAGTCGAGCCAGTTCAAAAAGAGAATCAAGAAACTAATACAATTGAATGTAAAAAAGTGGGATATAAGATACCACTGAAACCCAGAGAATCATTGGGAAGTAGTTGGAAGGATACATTTCAATGAAATAGAAAATCTGGAAGATACAGAGAAATTTTTGGACAGGTGATTTACCAAAAGTGACTGAAGAAGACATAAGAAACCTAAATAAGCAATGAGACTGAGCCAGCAATACAAAAGCTTCCAACAAAGAAAAGCCTAATACCAGCCAGATTGACTGCTCAGTTTTATCAGACTTTAAAGAACCAACACTGCTACACTTAAAATGACTCATAAAATAGAAAGGTAAGAAGTGTTTCTAACCCCATTTTATGAAGCTGTTTTTACCCCTGTTACAAAAACTTGGTGAGTACAACAAAGAAAACTACAGAACAATACCCTTGATGAACATAAGCACAAATCCTTGGTTAAAATTTTGGTAGGTCATGTGAATTTTAAAAGCTTCTACACAACAAGGGAAACAAACTCCTGAGGAAAAGACAACCTATGAAATGTGAGAAACATCTTTACTAGCTATTCTTCTTTTTCTTTCTTTTTTTAAAAATGTATTTGGTACAGGATCTCATTATGCAGCTCAGACTCATAGTGATCCTCCTGTTTTAGCCTCCTCAGGGCTGGGATTACAGGTATGTACCACCCTGCCGACTTCTGGTAGCCAGTCTGGTGTGCCCTGAGGCAGGGTTAGCAGGGCATGTAAGTACTGGGGATCGAACCTGGGTCCTTGCACTTGCCTAGAAAGGCACTTAGACCACTGAGCTTCTCCCAGCGTCCTAGCTACTCTTCTGATGGAGGATTAATATCTAGAATATATTAAGAGCTCAAAATAAATCAAACTCCAAAAGAACAAATGATCCAATTAAAAAAATAGAATAGAATGACAATCCTTAAGAAATACAGTCAACACTCCTATGAAAAATGTTCAACACTCAGCCATCAGAGAAATGCAAATCCAAAGTACATTCAGAATCTATCCTACCAAACATACAAAAAAATAATAAATGTTCTCAATAGTTAGGGAGAAAAATAGTGGGGAAGAAAAGTAGCACACCTACTATGAGAATCAGGATAGAGGTTCCTCAAAAAACTACAACTAGAACGACCACATAACACAGCTGTATCATTCCTTGGTGTATAACTGAAGGAATTAAAATCAGTGTACTATAAACATACCTGCAGACACATTTATTCTGGCATAATTTAGGTAAGGAACCAGTGTAGGTGCCATTACTTGATAAATGAACACAGAAAATGTGGAATGTAACAGTTATATACAATGAAATAATATTTCAGCATGAAGAAGAAAAAATAATGTCGTTTGTAGGAAAATGAGTGGAAGTGGAGATCACTGTGTTACATGAAGTAAGTCAAACTGAAAGAAAAGTAGTGCTTTCCTTTGTATGTGGAATCAAGGGAGCAAAAAAGACATGAAAGAAGGAAAACTAGTAGACAAGATGATCAAGGAGAGGGGGAGGTACAGGGAAGATGGATATGATTGAAATAAATTACATGCATGAGTGAAAAATGCCATAATGAGTGCAACTTTCTGTAGAATTAAGAAATAAAATATATAGAAAAAAATCAATAAACGGAAATGATTTTTTTTTTAAGATTTCTAACTCTAGTTTTATTTAAAAAAGGAAGACAATTTACTTCAGGAACTCACTACACATTACAATATATTTAAGTTGTGAAAGGATACAAATTCATTCAGAATTGCCAAGGTAGTCTGTCAATATAGTCTCTTGAATAATTCTATTAAACATATTACTACAAAATGTACCAAGAAGTAGAGAATAATACTATATTTGTGAACTGCAAATAACAAAACAAAACAGAGGTCCAAGAAGGCTAAAGTCTAAGCTGCAATTTACACATGAAGTGCTCAGCTCAAAGCAGTCACAATGTACAAAAATGTGACAAGTTATTCATGTTTACAAAAACAGAACCTGTTTGTCTAGGTTAGATCCAGTTTCCTCTCCTAGGTTCCTGATAGTCTATAATATAAAGTATTTTTCCTTCCTGATGATAAGAAGCAACTTGTAAATATAGCTATACATTTCTTAAGCGAGTCTACTTGGCAATACTGGTAATTCCATAGTTTCCTATTACAGTCATCATCTAAAAACAGAAGACTAATCATAAATGA